>JAJMKR010000052.1:0-159003 GCA_030563945.1 Geotrichum australiense | reverse complement strand
ACTGAGCTTTCAGGTAAAATGTATTTAATTCTTATATCAGTTAGTTATTGATTCAATTACTGAATGTGTTTTTCTACTCACTGAACGTGTTGTCTCTTATCCGCAGAACGCCCCAGGTGGTCTAAGAGTCTGTTTGGTGACTAATGGACTTCAGATGGGTTTGTTGGGCAGTATTTAAAGGCTGGCCTCTTCTACTGTCTTGTTGTATTTGATGTTGAGGTTTTCCTCTAACTCAGAACAATCTTGCAGGAAGTTAGGCGGGACTTGCTGGAACTTTTTATTTCCAGTTTTCTCTCTTGCCCAGGACTTTTAAGTTTCTAGTGAGGAATTGGGTAACCTGAAGATGTGTGTATGTCTTACTTCTGCGTATTAACAGTGCTGTGCATAATTGTGTATGCTTTAGTCAGTGTTATATACGTCCGTGCATTTTTCTTCTCGGTCATGGAAAGGGTTATAAACGAAGTCCTAAGCCCGAACCATGACAGTAGGTTATCAGGCAAGTAAGTATTTATGTTCTTTCTTCCCATATTCACTCAATAATTCTTAAAGTTCGAAGGTTAATATAGCTATAGTGCTAGCAATTCTTGCGAGTACTCAATATTCTTTTGTTAATTTTTGTTCCTCTGTTAAGTGCAAATTCGTTAGGTAAGTTATGTGAAAAAGGAAATAAGCCTTAAAAAAATACTGTATGTATGGTATATTACTCGTTCGAGCTACCAATCATTTTAGCTTGAGGACTGTCAATACACTCCTTATATCAGTCTTTTCACATTTTGGTTCGATTTGCAGATAATCGTACTAGTTCGGACCTACTAGTTCGGACCGTCGAAATCCCCCAAAATCCATTGAACAGAGCATTGTCTTTGTAAAACTATTGTATTTAGATACGAATGTGTTCCCAATACAGCTATAATTGCCACTGCATTCTTTCTTGTTTATGAATAAAGTAAGTTATAGTTTAGCTACTTGATTAACTCGGGTAAAAGCTACCTGACACATGAATCAGTATCTTTAGAACTCTTTCACGTAATAAGTTTATTTAGTAACTGATCATGTAAGCACTATGATAAGAAGAAAAAAGTAAGCGCGTTACAGTCTAATTTGTAAGTCACTATTCTGCCAAAATACAATAATATCAAAAATCAGCGACCTCCCGTTATGGCCACTATCCTTATCTTAATTACATTGACAGAATTTAATTTACAAAAAATAGGAAAGCATTCAAAATTCTTGCCGCAATTACTTAGCTTTACTATCTACGCCATAACGTTTTAATAGATGCTGCATAAACTTGAGACATACACAGAAGTTTGGTGTTATAGAGCTTCCATGTTTGTAATAGTGTAGAAATTACATATTTGATCAGAATTCTGTCGCATCATAGCACAACTAGCTAAACAGAATCTGATACAATCAACTGCGTTATTACCAACTCTTATAGAAATTAATGCAGAGAGCATACCTACAGAATTGCCAAATTTTGATAGCAACTGGCTTGACATATGATGCATTAATGTTGCTACCAAATAGTGTGCCAGCGTTTATATTTTTTTACTTGATATCAGAATGACTTTTATATATCTGTATATAAGTTATATTTTTTAATTATTTTGTTACTCAAAAATACCGAGGTGTACATAGAAATCATCGATCTTGAGCAATATAATATAGCAATAATAAAATTATGTACTATATACACATTAGGTCACCGTAAGGTGGACAAAATTCTTTTTCCGGTGTGCAATAAAACTAAGTAGTAAAACTACCAACCAGCAAGAGCATAACTTCAAACTTCGCAAATTAAAAAAAGGAATGTGCATGCAAAAAGACTTATAAAGTCATACAAAAGCTTTTTTTTCTTCATCTATAAATATGTCATAACAATATATTGAAACTTGTTACACTAGTTACACTAGAGACTTATTAACATCTGATTTACTTAACATTTTATTCGTTTACAGTCAGGTTGTTGTTGCACTTGCTAAAAAAGCTTTATGGTTATAAGGTGCTGAGCATGTCTCAACGTGATCTGTGACTTGAGTTTACCTAGTACCCAATATTTTCAAAGCTGCCTAGTTTATTCTTGAAGAATTTGAACGCATTTTTCCATGTTTAAGATGATAGTGTATTACATTGAATACTACGAACACTATTAGTAGATATTAACAATTTAATATATTTAGACCTTACTCAAGATTTGAGTGAATGGAGAAAAGAATTGCTTATTAGCTTCCAAAGAGTTGTGATAAGTCCAGTAGCGATTCTTCCACTTGTTGAGATACTATCATATTTAGCATGAAAATGAATAAGTACTATGTATATAATATAAACAGGAAAACATTAGTGTCTTTTGAAAGACCCTTGATTCTCTAACTTTTTGATTGGGTATAAATGTTGAAAAAACGAAAATGATACCTAAAATAAAAATGAAAAACTTGGCGCGAAGCATGATTTACTTGAATTGGAAGTTTGGCAAACATCGACTTCTTTTTCAAGAAAAAGCCCACAAAGAACTCTTTCGTTTTCGCTGCATTCGCCAACGCAGCTCTATGTAAGTCTAGGTGTAAAATACATTCGGTAAAGAGACGTTAGTTTCAAATGTACCTAAACGATAAAAGGTGCCTGCCTGATCCTAGATTTGGTAATTGTATCTTGTTACCATCGCCTATTCAAATAATGACAGATCTATTTTTTTGCAATAAAATCAAACCAACAGATTTATTAATAAAGTTCCCAGTACTAAATTTTCTTTCCTTTAGAAATTGTAAATGCTGAATCTCACGATTGTTTTTATTACAAGCTGTGTCACACAGAAGTGCGATCTATCATACTGTTTACTCCAGACATTGCATTGATATATATTCAATACCGTACACATTTCCGAATTACAAATATTTTAAGACTTTGAAGACTCTGAACACTAACATTTCTTTTCTAAGCATTATACCTAAAAGTTTCGAAGGACAGTGGTAAAATCTGACAACCTTATAGATATTTACATACTGTACCTCAGCTAAATAAATCTACCTTTTAGCATAGCCAAAAACACTACCTGATGCTTATTCACCTTCACCATTTAAAAGCTAATCATCTTGATCAGAAGTGTCAATACACCCCAATACAACTACTGCAAATATATATTCCAATGCATGTCTAGATGTACAAAAGACTCTGTTTTAGAAAGATCATGGCTGATTTGTTATTGGGAGTGTACTTTTATAGGCAAAACTTGTAAAATCTTCTTTATTCTAAACTTAGCTTTTTAATCTAAAACTGGATAATAAGTAATACATCAGTAAAACTGCTATATATTCTTGTTGTTGCATTAAATTTATTAAAAATAAATCTACTGATACAAATAAACTAGAAAGTTAGTTCTCCAAAGTTATATAACTCGAAGAGAGTTGACGCTGAGCGTTGGAATAAATATTTACCTGGATATATCACTGTACATTTTACTAGCTCACACATGAGAATTTATTCATCAAAGCTCCATTTTCGTTGCATCTACAATGGGCAAAGTTGTTACCGTTTATCTACAAAGTTTGTTATATGAAAAATCCTAATCGCAGCTTTGTTGAAGCCAACTTTGAGTTAAAAACTCAAGGATATAAAATTCTACATCATGTACTACTAACTATGCTTCAATTATTTAGCAATTTTTACCAGTTGCAACATTGTACAGTTTTTGACTGCTGTATTCAAAAATCTTCAAAAGCCCAAATAATTTGTCACCGTACTCGCAATAACTAACTTGTTTAACTAAATATCGGAAATAGCACTTGTAGAGCCTATGATGTCTACATTTTCAGCTAAGGTGGATTTGTCTTGAAAGGCGAAATTCAATCTTTTTTAACTTTTTCTCTATAGCTTTTACAGGAGGTTTGTTTCACATAGCAAAAATACTTCTAATCTTTAGATTTCATAATGACAAATGGACACTAACTTTTGCAAGTAGCTCTTCAGTTTCCCAATAATATTCTAGTTAGCATTTTCCATTATATGCTATCTTTGGGGGTTATTTCTATTTTTCCCGTCATTTGTTTCTTCATTCTTTTCCATTTGTTATTAATTGCACAGATGATTTTTTGCAAGTAAATATTTTAAACATTATTTGTATGTCTATCTTTCTTTCCAGATTTCACTTCCACAATTTAGTTCATTCCCCTTTCCCTTCGTTTCTCTTCTCTTCTCTTTCTTTCCCTTTTACTTTATGCCTTCTCTTTTTTCTTTCTTTTCGAAAATTTCTTGTCTTCTCTTCTCTTCTCTTCTCTTTTCTTCTTCTTTCCTTCTTTTTCTTTTTGTATCGCTTATAACTTATATTCTATGAGTGCCTTTCAACTTGATGCTTGACTGATAAATTGTTCCCATTTTCTCAAAACTTTGTCGCTCTTTAAATATATATAATACAACTAAAGGGAAATCAGCTCAAGCTCAACCAAACTTCTAATTCCCTTTTTTCCACCATTTCAGTTGAAACATTTTTTGCATATAAAATTTTTTTTCTGTTTATCCCTTAGGTACAGATCAAAATCATCAAAAAATTAGCTAAATGCGAATTTCAAGACACTCTGACGCGACCCTTTTACAATTATTCATTTGTCCATCAGTATATTTTTCATTTTGCACGTTTATTTGTTTTACTAGAATCGGTTGCAGATCAGACTTAAAGACTCGTCATATGGTAGGGTCAACTTCAAAAAGCTGTTAATCAAGTATCATTTTTATTATATTCTTCCTTGATATTTGGATCACATTTAATTTTTACACAGCCGTTTTTGCTTTCCGGTATATTTCGTCTTCAGCCATAAACTAGATCTACCAAAAGTCTTATAAGGAAAAGGAAACGTTTTCATTTTAACGCATTTTACCTGGGCAATTTTCAACAAAATCGGATTTTTTTCAAGCCAAGTTCAATTACAAAAAGCTCATATAACAGCAGGGCTTATGAACCGGCCAGGAACTCTACCTTTACATCCAGACAACTATCAAAACAGGGGGAGGGTTCCACCTTCATCATATTTGACGTCTGGGCAAAATCCAAGTGACGTCTCAAGCTTCTCAAACCGGTAAGTAAAAAGATACGATCTCTTAAGCACACGCAATTCATCTACGCATGAAGCGGAGTAGCAGCTTACATCCTATTATTCTCATTTTTTCATTTTGATTTTCAGTTTTTTTGTTAACATTCTAATTGTGACATGCTTTTTCAGATACAGCAATATCAAATTAATTATCCGACAGCAGCCCCAATTGAGCAAATGCACAGTTACTAGAGAAAAAGGTTTGTGAACATTCTAGCTGATTTTTACCGCAAAATCATATTGTAAAATCATAGAAAACTAACTGTTCTAGGTGCTTTGTTTGAACGAAAGTCCATAAACCCGCCTCCTGTGGTACAAATTATTGTTGAGGACTCTGATATTCACCAAATGTGGTTAAGTGAGCGATACTTCTTTATGACAAGTAATTTATACGACCCGAATTTAGATCAACCAGCTACGTCTGGCACAAAAAATGGAACTGAGGATTCTACTCCCAACTCTCTAGTTATAGGGTCTACTACTTCATCTATGCATAAAGTCCAAGAAAACAACAGAGGTACGTATATGATTGAATCAGATACAATATATTGACAATGATTTATTCTAACAAGTTTACAAGATATTGGGCTTTTTGTTTTTGGTGACATTTCTGTGAAGGAAGAAGGGCAGTTCAGACTAAAATTCGATCTCTATGAATTTTTGTGAGTATCAGTACTATAGATAAAGCACTTCTAAATAGACTAACTTCTTTTGTGGGTTGAATGTGAGCTACGAGTCTGTGCAACCGCAACAGCGCTCAACTATGCTCCATCTTTCCGATACTTGACGTCTAGTGATAACAAAATATTCTACATCAAATCAATTATGTCTGATAGGTTTATGGTATTTTCAGCCAAACAATACCCCGGACCTCTTCCATCAACTCCACTATCTCAATTGTTGTCAGATCAAGGGATTCGTTTGAGATTGAGAAAAGAAATCAAAAAACCTAAAAATAAGCAAATGTCGCCTTTAAAAGCGGGGGAACACTCACATTTTGGTATTCCAGGACCCTCCTCAACTTCAGCTAGTCAGAAAATGGCGATTGATCAACCTCAACACCTACATTTCAGCTTAATGACTTCTCAAGAGTATCGTCAGCATCACCCACAGTTGCAGAATCAACAATCTTCTTTTCAACAAATAAGAAGTCAACCAGAATACTCTGAACAATTTATTGAACAGCAAGGGTTTCAACCAGAATCAAATCAATATCAAGATAATCAGGTTTTGTCTTATCAATTTCCTCAAACTACTTTTCAAAATCAATCTAATAGACCAACCATCTACCAACAATCTCAGCAGCAACAACCACGTACTCAGCCTCAGCAAGTTTATGAACAAGAAAGACAATATCAAGCTCATTCATACTTCCCAAACCCACCCTCTTCTTTGCACGCTTCTCAGGCTCTTCATCAAATATATCAACCTGCACTTCCTCAACAGCATAGTTATCAACTTAGAAGTCAACAGACAAAGTCGCAGTTACAGCAAGTCCAAGCTCAAATCTATCAACAAAAAGACACACACTTAACACCCTATTACAACCAAAGTCACTCTGATCTGCAACGCAAAGACTCAAACTCGAGACACGGTCATAGTAGAAGTAGAAGCCAGATTCAGTTTGGGGCAAGGTCGCATCCATATGAAAGTAGTTCAGGAGCGAGCGATACTGGAGCTTCTTTGTCTAATCGATGGTCTTATTTGGGTAATGCCACTGAGCGCCCAAGCTCTCGAGCACAGGGAGGTAGTCAGCTTGATGCTCCATTGTACATGCAGACAGATGTACAAAGATCATCCACATACAGTGGACCAAGAGATAACCCTTCTTCTTTCATACCACTTGACCACCGATATCCAGTTCTCCCAGCACCAGGTTGCCAAGCCCGCCAACAGGGAAATTTACCTTCAATGTTTTCTAGTCGCCAGCGACCCCGAAGTGTTATGGTTCCAGCTACCAGATCACCGTCTCCTATCCGCCAGCACAGACACAACCAAAGTAGCGGTTCAATAATTTTTCCACCATCCGGCTCTACCTTGTCCCCAACAACCAGCCGTCCTTTCGATTCCTTTTCGGAGTCTAGCGGAATTAGGCTTCCCCCTATTCAATTATCTGAAAGTCATAATCAACAACCACGAAACCATAATGCACCAGGTGGCATTCCTAGTAACCTACCAATTCTTCCATCACCAATGGAAACAAATAGACTTCCCTCACCATCCCGTGACCAACGAAATAGATTCTCATTGCCCCCTTTTTCATTTCCACCTCAGTCACGCCAACAATCTCCAGATTCCAACCGGGATCATTAATAATATATGCTTCTTCCAAAACGTGGAGAACTTTATAATGATGTACATGAAAACTATCAACGTTCGTTGTTTATATTCTAACTTTGTATTGTATTATACTGTATCAATTGTAATATTAACTAATAGCTAAAAAAATACTACCATACTAATCCCTAAGGCTTGCAATCTTTTTTAACTAGTTATTTGATATTATGAAAACAAATGGTTTAACATAATATTTGATATTATGAAAACAAATGGTTTAACATATTTACTTTAATTCAAACTGAGAAAAAACGGCCAACAATATACTCTTTCATTACGCATGGAAAACCCATTTCTCGAGCTGTAATTAGATATGCAATATTTGCAGTATCAAGTAATATTCAATTTTATGATCTTGAACCTGTGGCACAATTTCTACAAGACCATAGTGAGATCAGTACGGATCCCAACACTGGGCCCTGGTAACATAAATTTTTAGAAATCTATGCATATAGTAACTGCTGTATGAGGTACTATGAACCAATGGTAATACTGTTCCATTACTTTTAACAGAAGCATCAGTGGATTCAAGCGCCTGTCCATTTCCATCAGTGTAGATAATTGACTGATATATGTTTGTACTCATAACCGAATATTCCAGAAAATGTATTGTTTAACAGCATTTCCCGCCTTATTGAGGACGCTTATAAGGTTCAATGCAAGTTTGAGACATTGCTAGCTAGTATGAGCCCACGGGACTCGATTGGATTTTTTTCATGAATAATTCAATGAAAACAGTTTATATGAAAAAGGTATGTCTTAAAAAATTGATCAAAATGACAGATAATAAGCAGAAAACAAGTGAAATTTGAGTTGTATCAAAATCATTTTTCAGAAAAAATTGGTGCCGCTACTTATAAATCCAATGATATTGTAATTTCCTTCTTTGTCTCAATATACAAAGTTCTGAATGGATCTATGTCTTAGATTTTAATGTTATTGTACTTTTTGTAGTAGGGATCAAAACGAAGACTTTTCAACTGCTTTCCAATAGAAGTATAACAAGAATGTTATATCAAACAAAAAGTCAATAATTGCAACGTTATTATGTTACTGTATTGTAGTTTCAACTATTCTGTTCCTGTTTTATTATGTTCATCATAAGTATTATTTTTACGATCAGTATCATTGGTTATATTTCGTGAACACAAAGTAGCTCCATCAATCTTACCAGAAGGGCTGCCATTCTAAGTGCTAAATAAGCTCAACACTAGCGCGGAATTGTTAGATTAAATTAAAAGTTGTGATCTCGATAATCTGCTGGCAAAGTGCATATATTTTAAACCTAAATATAAGCCTATGATTAGGTATTTATAAAATATTCTATGAGTTACTGAAGGTATTGTTCGGTTGGTGTCAAGCAGCATCACGCATGTTGTT
The DNA here is from genome assembly GCA_030563945.1 of Geotrichum australiense. Taxonomy (NCBI): domain Eukaryota; kingdom Fungi; phylum Ascomycota; class Dipodascomycetes; order Dipodascales; family Dipodascaceae; genus Geotrichum; species Geotrichum australiense. The sequence continues at coordinate 150,202 of JAJMKR010000052.1, read as the reverse complement.
TTTAAATCTAAGAAAATTTCTGATATTAGTATCATATCACAATAAAAACTTAATCGTTAGTTCACTTCTAAACTCCATGAAACAGTAATATTTGTTCCTATACCAAGCTTTTCATACCTATTAATTTTGTACCAAATTTGTCGATAAAAGCTGTCTAATGAACGAGGACGTAGATTAGATAAAACAAGCATTGCAATGCTGTACAATATAGCATTTCCGAATAAATAGCCGTAGGAAAAACTGTTGGTTATGGGCTTGTAATAATCGCTACTCAACAAGAATGCTATGATCCTAAAAGAAGAGTTGTGATTTGTGTTTTAAACATTCAAAATCAAATGAGACTACAAAGCAACTAGATTATTTTCGACATGAAATAGGATCAAATACAGTACATATACTGAAATTGGCTGAGAACTATAATAATAATATTATAATATTAAATAATTCTGGAAAACCATTGGTATCCATAAAAACAAAGTGTAACGACCAGATGAACAAACAGGCATGCATCTGGCATATTTTTCTTTTAGAGTCTAGCTAGTCACAAAGCATTAAGATCTTTCATACTTGTTTGAGTGGCCTTTTTCTGTTTAGGACCAAATTACTCTGAAAGTTGTCTTTAGATCCTACGCACTTGAGTAGAAACGACTCACTTATTGCGTTCTAAATGCTTAACAATCGAGAAGTAAATAATTGAAGTTGCCAGCAGAACAATAGCATTATTGTACCAATTTATTATAGAGATCATAAGATTTTGATATACAGTATCTTTTAATGCCTGTCAGTTAAACTGAAAAATTAGATATTCAATAGAAAAACAGTAAAATTTGTTCTAACGATTGAAACTTGATGATTGCTTTGTCGCTATTGTTGTGGTTCATCAAATATGCATTGTCTCAAATTTAATAAGGAGGTCAGACATTCTGAAATGGAGAACAATTAGATTGCACGGCACATTCTTTTAAGACTAGATATTATATTGAATGCTTATAATATGCCTTTTTTTCTTATTGAGTCAAAAAACTACAATAAGTTCTAATATTTTAAATGCTTGTTTTTTTTATAAAAACAACTTGGAAAGATATAGTAATTTATATATCTAGGTAGCTAACATGAGGCAAGACAAACTGATATTTCTGGGTATTTATTTGTTTAACATCATGTTAATTGTTTCTGATGTGCAATACATTATTATACGTAAGTACAATTTAATACAATCCATTCCGTTTGTGTTTACCTAAATACACACAATATATTTTTCAATTAGATTTAAACAGGAGTTTGTAAAACTTGATTATTAAATCCAAAATTTGACAATTTGACAAACATTCATGAACATTTTTGTCTCACTCCAAACTTCTGGAAATACAACCATACAGTTAGCCGCTCAACCCACCAAAATTTAGTGGACACTATAAACCAACCGTTTTTTACATAATATATAGTTAGGTGGTGTTATTATTCAATGCCACATTTTCAGACAGTGCCGCTAAATTCATGGTTAGGGGGATAAAAGTACAATAATATGTAGCGTAAAAGAAAGAAAGTTTTAAGAAATTGTAGGAAAATGTATGTGCTTAAGATTTTTTTTATCAACGTTCTTAGAATTATGCTTTTCTCTTCCAATTTCTTATCAAGATTAAACACAATAAATATAAAAATTTACATATTATAGTTTGTATCGTAGATTCTATTCGTAGTTAAAATTCTGGAGTAAAAGCCAAAGCTGCGAGGAAAAAATAGCCTTCTAGTATAATTGTTAGTGCGGTTTCAATAAGCCTTTGAAGGTTTTCAACCTTGGGTTTTTTGTTAAATAAGGTGGGCACTTGAAACTGGTGGTATACATCAATAAACAGAATATATTCAGTGTAACTCTTTCTTCAAATTCTTGAATTTGGAAGAAAACTTCTAGTAACGGGGTTTTAGCAGATTAGTTTTATGAGCCAAAAAACTCAAGAGTAAATTTGGAATTTTACAAAAGGTTCACAATTCTATAAAGTATGAGAAATACATTGGGTAACATTATAATTCCTGCAATTTTGAACAAGAACGAGCACATAAAAAATCTGATTTATTCTTTATCAAAAAACTGATAGATCAAAAATATTTACTATCTAACACTTCACATTTGACTTGTATCGTAGCCTTTATTCATTTGAGCCTAATCATTAGTAACGCTTTTATATAGACTGCTAAAACCATATACATATTGTGTAATCAACAGTATCTTGAATCACCATGAGAGAGTATTTTTGGATATATTGTCGCGAGAAAGAATAAGAGGCCAGCCAAAAGTAGAGAGGAAAAATCTTACGCGCAATGGAATGAATCTGGGGTCTTCCCTGCTATTATTTTTGGTACTGCAAAGTAGTAAATTTGCAGACGTAAACAGACTGGGAAAAGTAAAGCATCTTGAAGCGTTTGTGCTAAGGCAGTCAGATTTCAACATCATTAATAGCAGCTAAAGGTTGCCAATTTAATCACAACAACCTCAAAATAAATTATCAATTTATTGTGTTATTGTACAAGTTTACTTGTATTTAATCTATGAGCGTTTGACTCAAAGTATTTATATTCACTATCCAATTTGTTTTATTGGCTGTAAATGCGTATAAAATTCAACTTTTTCAATAATCCAGAAACGAGTTTACTGGATATTATCACGTTCATTCATAACTAGTTTATTGTCCTATGTCAAATAACTTGTAAAAAATTTAAAATAATAAATAAATTACAAATAATGTTAATAACAATGAAGAAGACATGTAAATGTGGTTCAGTAATAAAACTGAACAGTCTGCGTTGCGACGAGGCTCACAATCTCGTGCGTTCATTCATTCATAATCAGTTTATTGTCCTATGTCAAATAACTTATAAAAAATTTAAACTAATAAATAAAATACAAATAATGTTAATAACAATGAAGAAGACATGTAAATGTGGTTCAGTAATAAAACCGAACAATCTGCGTTGCGACGAGGCTCACTATCTCGTGCGTTACTGTTGTATGAATACTTTTGTATTTTAACGCTGCCAATTCTGCTTGAAATAAATTCCAAGTGTAAAGGGAAACCTGCTTTCACTTCCGTAATTCATGAAACTATACAAATAATAAAACCATTTTTGATATCCTGCGGGAACTGGATACTAAAAAGGTTTACAAGCAGATAAAACCTATGGGCTATATTAAAAAATGAATGTCGAGCCAGTGCTATTCAGTAAGTTCCCATTTGGTCTTGTTAAATTTTTTTTCCAACGCTTTAGTAAATATATATAATTCATAAAACTATATAATAAAACCGTTTTTCAATGATTTTTGATATCCCGCGGGTTGTTAATTTTTTTTTTTTTTTTTTTTTTTCTATCTTGTTTCATTAAGATACATAATTACATAAATTATATAAATAAGAAACCATTAAGATATCCCTAGGGAAAATAGGGTGAATACGATGTGGAAAAGCCAGAGACTTGAAAACCACACCGCTGATTATAGGAGAACTGTTAAGCCAAGGTAGCATATATTATAATAAAAATCCTAAATTTAGGCTTGGTGTTGTGGCGCAATGGTTAGCGCATCGGATTTCGGTTCCGAAGGCTGCAGGTTCGAATCCTGTCAACATCGTAGCTATTTTCGGATTTTTACCTTAGTGTAGAGACTCACTTTTTCCAGAACTACTCATATTGTTGTTTCCTTTCATGTTTTTGCCAAAAATTACATGCGCGTAAAAGGCATCATGGATATTCTAATACATAATCTGACATCCAAAACTTTTTGATAAAGTATTATATTGACTGGGGAATACGATGGCAAATTTTTCACTGGTATGAGCTGAAACGAAAGACTGAAACTGGTTCATTCCAAATGCACCGAAATCCAAACAATTGGTTTACTTTTCCTTCCATTTCATGAAAACGACACTGATTTTTTTAAACAATACAATACTACGAGTATCTGATGTTTACTTAGCTCGTTTATTAGGCATAACATTATCTGTCTATAGTACTTTGCTTGATTGACATCCATTTTGTTGCAATCTGTACTGCAAATGAAACTAACGCCTTAATTACAGCATATGGGGCTTAAAGTATTATGGAGTAGTCAGTAGATAGCCCGCCTCTACCTGTAACACACGATATATTGAATCCAGATGTGTTCTTCAACAGTGGAGAGCACAATAATAACACTTTGTGACATCAGTTGTAGAAAAAGAAGATTGTCTACATATTTCAGTCTACATAATGTTCGAAGTGGCATCTAATTTGAGCAAAGGCCGAATCTTACCATTCTTTGTTTTTTGTCCCGACACCAGAGCTTTTGTGTGACTACATGAAGCGACAGAAGTATTTTAAGCTACATTATATTATTAAAAATATCAATTTGTCAATCTTAAAAAAGCTATTGAATGACAGCCATACATTACCAGCTTCAATTTTATAATAGAGGTGTTATTCAAAAAACTGTTTCAGTTAAAAGCTATAGAGACTGGGCATGTACTAACATATATCTATATGATTAACATTCTACAGTATAGTTGACTGTAAAAATGGCTCTCAAAGTAGCCCATGTTAGGCCAACGCGGAAGGTTTTATAAACAACCGACTAAATAAAGAGCTTTTTTCAGAACAAAACTTACGGGGACTTCAGAAGTTTTGTAAGGAGAGTTTGAGTACTTTGTTTACACCCACTGCGTACCACGATCTACTGGAAAAGTTATAGCACGACTTATCATCATGTCGGTAATGCCTATGACTGAAATATTCTAAAGGTCTTAATTAGAAATAATATCTAAGACTATTTAATACTTTTTTCTGATCTTTTCCTCAACTTCTCTAAACATCCTAGCAAAATCGTCAACAGTAGTGAGATGGTCAGCATGCTTTTTTAATATTGTGTTGAAGAGATCTCTATTCTTGTAGATTGGGGTGTTTGAACCAATATGAACGTGCCCGGCCGAATCTTGTACAAATGCTTTAGGATTGAGCTTTTTCATTAGGTTTAACTTAACTTCAGGGGTAGAAGCTGCATATACTGAGGCGACTACCTTGGGTCGAAAATCTGTTGTATTGAAGTGACCCAAATCGAAAGGCACTAAAAATGAAGTTAGGATAATGGGCTTAAAGATATTGATGTCTGTAACGTGGGGTTATGATTCTTACTGGCTGCAACAAGTGGTAGTGTGTAGATAATGAATCTCATGGTTGTATCAAAGATAGATTAGAAGCAAGTACTCAAATCGGTCAAAAATGACTTGTGTAAGAAAGGATATATGCTATGCTAGTGTTCCAAAAAAAATTAAAATTGGTTACAGTTATTATGGATAATGAAAATGGACATTTGCTGTGATTTATATATCAGCAAAACGTATAATGTTCTTTATCACTTAATCATGTTACTGGATGGTAGTACCGCAAATTGTATGTAAAACATGACTGCAGTAATGCTTGGGGTCTCATAACACAATATCCGTTTTATATGGCATTGTAAACAATATGGCTGTATACACGAGGTTTTATTAGATTTTAACAGTTCGATAAACATACTACAGTTGAATGAACAGCTGTCTTACAGCTTGATATCACACCCGTGATAGATTGATGCTCGATACATTACTGTGCTATACGGAAAGGTTAGAGCTTTCGCATTAGTAGAGTTATCATTTTCAGTAATTATCCAATTGAAGGTCAATACTCTTTCTATTCTCATTTAGTGGTATCAAAACTTGTAAGCTTACTTTACGTTAAAGCACTGGCTACGGATATATAGCTTCTAATTAGTATACTATATTTATCTACTTTTCCGTTCTTCAATTAGTTGAATTAAGTCATGAGTAACTGAGACTTCGACTATCACAAACACAAACATATACGTCAGATCAATTTGATAGTACATGTATCCAAGAAGTTATACAATCCTCTTTTACATAGTGAATGGTTCAGATATCGAGCACACTTAATGATATAGCCTCATCAACTTTTGGAAAGGTTCGAGTATATTCCATAGTTTGAGATACTTGAAATATAATAGTGCTGGGCTGGATAAAAGCCTTATCCTGTACCACATTACCGAGAAAGTCATCAGGAAGATCATCACCGAGAGGTCAAAATCATTTAGAATAGCATGATACTCATGAAGTATTTGATATGAACTGGCGCCCACTTTTATTTAATCCAAATCTCACCGAGAACTTCTAGAACTTGATAACAAACTCGGTCAAGACAAAATAATCTATCACTTGTGAAGATGAATAGTCTCAAGAGGCCCCGTATGCCCCGAAATCCTTTTCATTCATGAAAAAATATTAGTCGAGCCACCATGATCATTCCGGAATTGAGTGCCTCTAACACACTCAGACTGGCAAGATGTAACGAAAGGTTGTTTTCGAACCACTAACTCACGTAGGTACGTGCTTACTGTGCATGGCTGTTTCTGATAGGACCGAATTGAATACCACTCTGCGTATAATTCGCCACACCGTAATCCCGCACACTAGTTAATAACTAGTTATTAAATAAATTGGGTCTATTCATTGGTGAGTCCTTTTCTAATACGTGATTAGACATGTATATATACTCATCATATAATTTGGGCAGATGTCATAAGAAGGTAAACACAATGGTAGATTAATATAAACATACATACGAGCGACCGGCTGTGGGTTCATTTTACAAAGTACCGACTCTATTTTGAAAGTTAGACCGGAGGCATATTGCTGTCAAGAAACTTGCATGCCATTTGTCATTCGTGCTCGAGATAATGCGGCTTTTACGTTCATTCACAGTATTGCCAATGATTGAACGTACTGTACAGTAATATTGTTTTCGTAACAGCGGCTATTTTGCTCGGAATTAATAAGAAAGTAATATGATGTAAAATTGACAGAACTACAAAACTGTTGGTTGCGCTATAATGGTGGAGTAACAATCTTATGCCCTATAACTAACGGAACCTTAGCGTGAGAAATGGTGCTTGAGGGGGTTGATGATTTGTTTGTAATCATACTATCAGACTCGATATGATGACTTCCAGACCATCAGATCTCATTCCGGAGTTAGTCTCTGCTATTAGGGCTTAATTTTATGCTAATTTCTAATTGTGAAGTTTGCCATAATAAGCGGTAAAATTGAAATTTCAAAGCATTTGGGCGCCTATTGAGACCAAAATACTCATATAATTGTGTCCACAACACGAAACTTATTCCTCGTCTTTTTTTCCCCACACACAGTTATATAAGGACCTGTACCCACATAAATTCTTCTTTGCCTTACCTTTTTTTTGGAATGTTTTGGAAATTGTCAAGAACATTTATTGTTACTCCGAAATTAATCAGAATGTCATCTACTTTAAAAAACCCAGCTTTGTTTAAGACTCAGGCTTATGTCAATGGCCAGTTTGTGGATGCGAAATCCGGAAAGACATTTGAAGTCACCGATCCTGCTACAGAAAAGGTAATTGGAACCGCTCCAGAATTATCCATCGAGGAATTAAAAGATGCTATCGAGAAGGCTCAAATTGCTTTCAAGGAACTCAAAAAGACCACTGGCCGTCAAAGATCAAAATGGCTGAGGAAGTGGTACGAATTGATGATGGAGAACGCTGACGATTTGGCTAAACTGATCACCCTGGAGAACGGGAAAATTCTCGGAGATGCTGAGAAGGAAGTTGCTTACAGTGCAGGTTTCTTCGAATGGTTTAGTGAAGAAGCCCCAAGGATATACGGGGACTTAATTCCTTCCGCCAATGGCTCCAACCGTATTGTGACTATGAAAGCTCCAGTTGGTGTTGCCGGTATCATCACCCCTTGGAATTTCCCCTCAGGTATGATTACTAGAAAAGTTGGTGCTGCAATTGCTGCCGGTTGCTCAGTGGTTGTCAAGCCCGCAAGCGAAACACCATTTAGCGCACTTGCCTTGGCCGTATTGGCCGAACAAGCTGGCATTCCTAAGGGAGTCTTTAATGTTGTCACTGCTCACGAAGGTACCAAACAATTTGGTAGAGAATTGTGTGAGAACAAGCTGATTAAGAAGGTCTCATTTACTGGTTCTACTGGTGTAGGTAAGATTCTTATGAGCCAATCTGCCTCAACATTGAACAAGCTTTCACTTGAGTTGGGTGGTAATGCGTCATATATTGTTTTTGATGATGCTGATATTGAAAAGACTATTGATGCTGCTCTTGCTGGTAGATTCAGAGGCAATGGACAGGTCTGCGTCAGTCCCAACCGTTTCTTTGTACATGACACGATATATGAAGAATTCTCATCTAAACTTGCATCTAAGGTCGCTGACTATTTCAAAGCTGGACCAGGTTCTGACCCTAATTCTACTCTTGGTCCTCTTATCAATGAGAACGGTGTCAAGAAGGTTGAAGCTCATGTTCAAGATGCCATTGCTAAGAATGGTAAGGTTCTCACTGGTGGTAAAAGACTTACAGATCTCGGTCCTAACTTCTACGCTGCCACTGTTGTATCCGATGTAACCCCTGATATGCTGGTCAACAATGAGGAAACATTTGGACCTTTGATACCTCTCATTAGATTCAAGTCTGAAGAAGACGTTATTGAAAAAGCTAATTCCGTTGATGTTGGATTAGCTAGTTACTTCTTCACTAAGGATAACTCTAAAGCATGGAGAATCGCCGAGCAATTGGATGTTGGTATGGTTGGTGTTAACACTACTGCTATCAGTGAGCCAGCGTTGCCTTTTGGGGGAATCAAGGAAAGTGGATTCGGTACTGAGGGATCCAAGTATGGTGTTGAAGAGTATCTTGTTAAGAAGGCCGTTGTTATTAACGTGTAACTTTGACCAAGATAGACATTTTATAATTTGTTATTTTATACAACAGTATAGGAATATTATTAGTTTTGTACTCTAGAGTAAAGCTATTGCGACAGCCAGAATTATAAGGGCCTTTTTGTGACGACGATTTGCAATATACTATCGACTTTCGAGCTATCTATGTTGTAAACATATAACAATGTTTATACTAGATGAATAAAATTGGCAGCAATTCTAATATTTTCCGGCCATCAGATTAAACTGTCACTTTAGGTAAAAGCAAACGTACCTGAACATTGTAAATTTGGACCCTGTAAGATGTGTCTTAAGGTACCGGTTCAGAGGTGGTCAGCGTAAGTAGCTTTTATGGTGTGATTCGATTCTGTGCTGCTGTTTCCAAAAGTTTCTTTTGTCTATTACTCGGCCAAAATATTGAAATGCTCAAGTTGGTGCTAAGTAAGGATCAGGAGACACCAAAGGAGAGCGTGAGGTATCTAGAGAGTAGACCCACGTTTATTGGCAGAAGGCTCAATGTTGTGGAAAGTAGACATTGCTGTACCCTGCACAATTTCAGAGCTTCCATCATTTAGAACAAAAATCATGAACTCAGGATACGATTATCTCTAGAGCTACCGAGCGTGTAGTCTTTTGTATACAGCTTTGCAATCCGCCTAGCGTGCGTATTTCCATGACTTTTCTTGGCGGACCGTTACTTCAATTAAACCCGTTGACTTGACTACTGGTAATTTATGCTCTTACAAAGTCTGTAAATCTCAACTCATTCTAAAGTATCTTCTACTGTATATAAACAACACTAATTCCCCATAATTCCAGCAAGTTGTCAACTAATAGTACCGCATTTGTCGACCATTATTCACGCTTTGGTGCCATTTGAGATAACATCAGCTGTTTTAACTTCCTGAGTTTCAACCTGGTGATAACTCCCAACCTTGTCGTTGTTTTTAGATCAAGTCCAAAGTCACAAACGAAGAATTAGATTGGAATTTTGAAAATCGAGTGATTTTTTATTTATTTCTTCTTCGCTAAACAATTTGTGTGAAAACTCTCCTTCATAAACTCATCATCGCCTATTGATCTGAGTCTTTTGTACAACCGTTCACTTATAACTCTCTCTGTATACAATGGCCTCAAAGTCAGTACCTCTTATCACACAGCAAGAGCTTGCTAAGAAATGTTCTGCAGGTGCTTGCTTAGTTACGCTTAATCACAGAAAGGTCTACAATGTTACCCCGTTTCTTGAAGAGCACCCAGGTGGCCCTGATTTGATCAAGGACTACAAGGGTAAAGATGTTACAGACATTCTCAAAGATCCCATATCTCACCTTCATTCTGATGTCACCTATGATATGCTTGACGAGCTCTACCTCATCGCTTTTCTCGCCACTGAAGAAGAGGAAAAGAAAATTCTGACGTCGGACAACAGAGATTCTTTCAAGCTTGCGGAAGACGAACTTCAAGTTACGACTGACTTCGAAAAGGACTATGCAACATCTCAGTTTATTGACCTCAAGAAGCCTTTGCTAATGCAAGTTTTGTTCGCCAAATACAACAAGGAGTTTTACTTAGACCAAGTTCATCGCCCTCGTCATTATGGCGCCGGTTCGGCTCCAATTTTTGGAAATTTCTTGGAGCCTATTTCGAAAACCCCTTGGTGGGTTATCCCTCTTTTGTGGATTCCTACTGATATGTACGTTGTTTCGATTGCTCTTTCTGGATCAAGAGTAGTAACTGTAGCTGGGCTATATACTCTTGGTTTGTTTATTTGGACCCTTCTAGAGTACTTGATGCACAGGTTTTTATTCCATATTGAGTACTACCTCCCAGATCATCCTGTCGCCTTCACAGTTCATTTCTTACTTCACGGAGTACATCATTATCTTCCCATGGATAGGCTAAGATTAGTAATGCCGCCTACTTTGTTGGTTGCTTTAGCCACACCTTTCTATCATTTAGCACACACGGTTTTTTTCTACAACTACTATCACGCCATGTCGGTGTTTGCGGGTGCTTTCATGGGATACATCATGTATGACTGCTGTCATTACTTTTTGCATCATGTTAACTTACCGCAGTTCATGAAAACTACAAAGAAGAATCATTTGGATCATCATTATAAGAACTATGATCTGGCTTATGGTGTCACTTCCAAGTTTTGGGATGTTATTTTTGGAACTGAGATGGTGGACGGTGCGTCAAGGCTGGACAGAAAATAACGTGGAGGCATTTTGGGGATTGAGGGGATTTGGGGATTTGGGGATTTGGAACGAGTTGGATTGGATTGGATTGGATCAAACAGGAATTTTGAAAACTCTTAGCAATCATTACTGCAACTCCTAGAAAATGGATTTCAATCACACACCATTATTTAAAAATATCGAATTAACTAATTTAACTTACTTTAACATATATATAAAAATTAATATATATCCTTAATAAACTTCATCATCTAATCCTGATAAATAAGTAATGGTTGCTAAAGCTAGTTGTGTTTTAGGCCAACAGTGAATTTTCAAAGGTTTTTGGAGTCTCGCTAAAATCCCAAGGAGAGTCTGGATTCAAACTAGGGAGAACGAGTAATGTGCTAAGCAGCGTAAGCTACGTTTTTTCCTAAGCTACTGTACAGTACATTGTTACCTGATTAACTATTCTCTGTGCCTTGTACCCCATGATTCTAATCTTTCGTATGATAGTAGATTGTCAGAGCACAGTTTATGTAAGAACTGTTGTGCTGGCTTTGATATTTTTCTTTAATGTTTCACTCATTTATGGGGTGAAGATCTGGGTTCCTTGTTTATGGATCATCCTGAATTTATCAATGCTGTATGAATAACTGGTACCATGACATCAAAAAAATGCTATCCACATCGCTAATCTAAACGATAAAACGAACGCTGCTTATACTTGTCTATCTAGCATATGTGCCAAGTAGTTAAATATATGTATTATTTTAATATCATATATCACATGATGTGCTGCCGACGGTGGAATAATCGGTAACCTTCGACTTTTTCCGAAGTTATCAGTAGCCAGAATGGTTTCGGTAATCTTGACCTTGAAATAAATGGAAATAATCAACATCTTCCTTAAAGTTTTTCATTCTTTTTTCTTTTTTTTCTATAGTTAGACTAATTGGCATTCGATCGTTCCAATGCTTAGGCCACACACTCTTAGAACAATAGTTCGTTCATTCCATTGTTCACCTCGTGCATCAAAAGTCGCTTTCTCGTTCGACATCGATGGGGTTTTGATTCGCGGAAGCAAAGTGATCCCCCAAGCCAAACCAGCTTTAGAATTGCTCAACTCACAAAACATACCTTGGATTCTACTTACTAATGGTGGCGGTAAATCCGAGCACGATCGTGTTGTCGAGCTTTCAAAAACCATCGGCGTAGACATCAAAATCGATCAATTTGTTCAGAGTCACACTCCATTCAAAAAGCTAAGAGAAAAGTACACAAATGTATTGGTTGTTGGAGGAGAAGGGGATAGATGCAGAAAAGTTGCAGAACAGGTTTATGGGTTCCAAAACGCAATCATTCCAGCGGACATCGTCAATGACAATAGAAATGTTTGGCCGTTCCAAAGATTTAAGGAAGATGAATTGAGAGTATGGACAAGAGAGTTTGACAAGGAAAAGCCAATTGAAGCAATTTTAGTCTTTAACGATCCCAGAGATATGGGAACTGATATTCAGATTGTGTTAGATCTTTTATTATCTAAGGACGGATACATTGGGACTAGAAGAGATCTGTACAACAAATCAATTGTAGACCCTTCAGTCCCCATCTATTTTTCGAACGACGATTTGTTATGGGCAAATAACTATCCACTACCTCGTTTTGGGCAAGGTGCATTCCGACACATGGTTGAAGCGTTATACTACCAGACTACAGGTGGGCTAAAGTTAAATAGTACCATCATCGGTAAGCCTCATACTTTGACTTACGAGTATGCTGATGGGGTTTTAAAGAACTGGATTCGTGATGAAAATGATCCAGTTGAAGAAGTGTTCATGGTTGGCGATAACCCTGCATCGGATATTCTTGGTGCTAACAGGTTTGGATGGAAGAGCTTGCTGGTTAGAACAGGAGTTTATAAAGATGAAGATTATTTGAATCTAGTCTCAAAACCAACCAAAATTTTGAACAACGTTGAAGATGCTGTTAGATTTGGATTGGATTACATGAATTCGAAGTAATAGCTAGCAAAAGATAGATTAATAGATAAACTTAAATAAGCCATTAATACAACATACTGTACATAGCTGCCTTATCTCATAAGCACTACTTTGATTTTCAATGCTAGGTATATCGGATTTAACTTAGGATCTCGATTACCTGACATGGATGTGTTGAATATGGTGAAGGTTTTCGAATATCTGACGTCATGAGAGACAACGGGCAAAAGCTGTTTGTCGAACTTGATTTCGACGGTAGGTGTAACTTTACAAATCAAAGTCGGGGTTTTTTTTCAACTCTAGCTATGCCCCGTTTTTACGTTTTACCCTTTTACTTCTGAAATTTGCCTCCGCTAGATCTTCACCAAAGAAATCATAGAACAATGGAACAAGAACTATCCCTTGTGAACAAAGTGGATTTGAGAATTACTTTGGCTGAGTCCGATGCACAGTTGTCAAAGCAATTGGATGTATTTTTGCCTCCATTACTCCTCAAACTAGCGTCTGAACATTCACAAGTTAGATCTAAAGTTATACAAATATGTCAACACATAAACATGCGAATCAGATCAGGGTACGACACTCATTTAATATTGATTTTGTCATGTTATTGGAATCTAACTAGTTTTTGTATAGGAGCGTTGATTTGCCGGTAGAAAAATTACTAAAACAATATCATGAGCCTACACTGAAACCAGGTACTGATTCATCGTTGGTATGCTCGTTTTCATTGATGTACGTACAAATGGGTTTGCCTAAACTGTCGACTGAAGCTCAGAGCAGACTGTTGCCTTCTTTGATCAGAAACATCTCTAAAGTCTCCGCAAAACTAGCTTCGACACAATTCGAAATCGTTTTGAAAGTACTCAACTCGTGGATTTCGCCTCCAAGGGGAACGGAGGAAAGTGACAAATTACGCACTACAATGGGGTTTAACGAGGATTCTACCGATGCTGCTTTTCTTTCAGAACATTTTACGTATCTCAATCTGCTCGACATTTCCATTTTAGAAAAAGACGGTGCAAAACCTCCTTATCGTTGTCCTGGTCTTAACTTTACGCAATTTGAATTTCTAACCAAGAACAGTAGATCAATGTTCGGGGACACTTCAGAACTCGTCAATGCAAAACTCGCAGCTCTAAAGTTTTTGTTGTCCGGTGCATTTTCGGAAGAAGAAATGTACTTTCCTCTAATGATTGCCACTCTTGATGCTAATAGTAAGGTAGTCGATCTTGCAGATACCACTTTTAAACGACTTTCAGTGGATTTGGAGGATCCTTCAAGAGTGGCCTTTTTGCGAAAGCTCGTATTGGGAGACGTTTCATCGAGTACCCTTCCGGCTAAACCAACTGTGAAGACCAAAGCTATTAACTTACTTTCGAAGTCGAAAATCGCTGCGCGAACAAGCCCATACGACATAGTGAAGGTTGCTTTGGCGGATGGATATATTAGACTGGTGCAGGCCGGCATTTTGTTTGTTAAATGGATCGTGGCGGAAACAACTGATGATGTGATAGAGACGTATGCCAAGGAATTGGTGGAAGATTGCGTATCGTGGATCAAGAAGACAGGATGGCCGAAGGCATACGCTGGTGAGTCTAAGAATACTATGGTTAGATCTATGGCCTATGAGTCTATTGGGGCTGTTTTGGGCCGGCAAACACAGGTAGTGAAAGATCTAAGGTACTTTAACTTTTTACTCGAGTCTTTAGAAAAAGATTCACCTGAAATGAAACCTTCAATCCAAGAGGCCATGTCAGAGCTAATAAAAGGATTTGAGAACCTGGAAGAAGCAGTCAGATCCAAGCTAAAGTTAAAACTACTAGAATATTTGAGGGATCCATATTGTGACGAAAGTATCAAATATGTTGCCGTCAAGTTTGCAACTAGAGCCTATAGTTTTGAGGATCCTGTGGCTAGAGTTATGTGCTTACTAGGCATGAGTAAAGAAAATAGAACAGACATCATTGAAGAAGCTAAAAGAGGATTAAGTCCTTACTGGTTTAAGACTGTTAATACTGAAGCCATTAAAGGTCGTGAAGTGATACTACCAAAATTTCTAGATATGATGGAAGTCGTCACTGAAACGAAAGCCGATGAACACTCCCTTGGTACATATGAAGCTATCATGGATTTTTTGGTCAAGCTACTGGTTATGGACTCTGTACGTGACAAACAAACTGCACTTATCATCGATGAGGATTGGGACACTAGAATTGAAACTGCTATTGAAATGGACGAGACTGTTAGAGATTTGGTTATTGCCCATTTGAAAACATTGCCAGACGATACTCCTATTGTAGGATTCTTAAACTTGGCATTTAAGGGAATGAATCCTGCATGGTTAAGGATACTCTCGTTGTCGCCATCTCGTGTGGTTGCTTCTCAAACTGTGTTCCTCGATGAACTTTCAGCCAAACTTGATTCCAACAAGGAGCTGGCAAGTAGTGGTTTGGCTATCATTGCAACACATCCCCACGTTGGAGGCAATAAAATCTCAAACTTAGTACAGTCCCTATTCGAGCATGTAAAGATTGGAAAATCTCCAGAAGCATATATAATGGCTCTTGGATCTGTTCTGGCCAGGCTACACTTTAGAGATAGGACCGGAGCTCTAGAGAATTTTAGCAATATTGTTGCCGAATTCTTAGAGAAAATTGTGAGTTTGCTTAAGGCGTCCAAGAATTTACATTTGATCGATGCCTGTGTGTTGTCTATATCACAGTTAGCTATATTTGGAGTACTGTCGAGCACGAACGAAGAAATACTAAATGAAGTGAGAACAATATTTGCCTCTAAAAAGGAAAATGAAAAAGCAATAGCAGCACTAGGATACCTATCATTGATAGGCGATGATCTGGAATGGTACCTTGAAAAAGTTGTTTCACTTACGGGATGCAAACATCCAGAATATATGTTTTCATCGGGCGAAAGTATAACGGTTATAGGTGCGGGATGGAATTCCAAAGTGCTCAAAAGAAACCTTGATATTCAGGAAGACAATTTTAAATTATTACCCCGCATTGACTATGAAGAAGAGGTCCTGAGGAAAGTTATTGCAAAAGTTATTGAATCAACTAAGTCTACAAAACCAGCTTTAAGGAAGTTTAGCTGTATCTGGTTACTTAGTTTGGTTCAATACACGGGGTATTTACACGCTACTAAAAGTGAGCTGGAGCTTATAAATGTAGCATTCATGAGGTTTTTGAGTGATACAGATGAACTTATTCAAGAATCGGCTTCGAGAGGGTTAACTCTTGTTTACGAGCTTGGTAACGCAAAACTGAGAGAGTCACTAGTTAGAAGTCTTGTAAAGTCTTTCACATCTGAAAGCAAATATGGTGTTAACGCAGGTACTGTGTCTGAAGACACTCAACTGTTTGAACCTGGAGTGTTGAATACTGGAGATGGCTCGGTTTCCACATATAAAGATATTCTTAATCTAGCATCTGAATTGGGTGATCCTAGTTTGATATATCAATTCATGTCGTTGGCGGCACATGGTGCTCTTTGGGCTTCTAAAAAAGGTGCAGCTTTTGGATTGGGTGGAATTTTGTCTAAGGCTAACCTTGATGAAATGATTGATTACAAGAGGCTGATTCCAAAACTTTATAGGTATAAATTTGACTCTAACCCATCGGTTCAGCAGGCTATGCAGGGTATTTGGGACTCGCTTATCAAGGACAAATCGAAAGCTGTTAATGATAACTTTGATGAAATTTTAACTGAGCTGTTGAAAGGAATGGGTGATAAGGAGTGGAGAGTCAGACAAGCAAGTAGTGCTGCATTATCTGATTTACTTCAAGGTAAACCAATAGAAGCGTATCAGGATCAACTAGAGACAATATGGCAAATGAGTTTTAGAACCATGGACGATATCAAAGAGAGTGTTAGAACTTCCGGAATGGCATTGACAAGAGGTTTGGCCAATAACTTAGTACGATATGTTGAAGTCGCCTCTTCTAAAAAAACTGAAGGTATTTTACAAAACCTGATCCCATTTTTAATGGGACATCAAGGACTACAATCAGATGCTGAAGAAGTACAATCATTTGCATTGAAAACTATTATCAAGTTCTGTAAAAAGGGGAGCGGAAGTTCTCTTAAGCCGTTCATCCCCGAACTGGTGGAGGAATTACTTGTTCTTATGTCAGTGCTTGAACCTCAGGCTATGAACTATTTGTCTTTGAATGCTGATAAGTATGGATTGACGAACAATGACATTGATGCTTCGAGATTAGCTAGTGTTGGCAGGTCGCCCATTATGGAGGCTATTGAGCAACTCATTGAGTTGTCAACTGATGATGATACCATGAAAAAACTGGTTTCCTCAATATCCATAGCAATAAGAAAGTCAGTGGGTCTACCGTCCAAAGTTGCAGGTAGTAGGGTTCTTGTCACTATGGTCATACGGCATTTGAGAGAATTGGGACCATATGCTGATACGCTTCTTAATATTTCAATAGCACAACTTAATGATCGAAATGAGACGGTTTGGAAATCCTATGCTTCTGCGTGTGGTTACATTTGCCGTGTCGCTTCGGACTCTGGAGTTCTCAAATTCTCACAGCAACTTGCTGACATGTATTTTAGTGGTGATGAGAAAGAAAAACTGGTATCCGGGTATGCTGTTAACTCTATATCTAAGCATGCATCAGATAAATTCAATAAGTTGGTTCTGTCTTTTTTGCCATTTGTGTTTGTGGGCAAACATGATTCTGAAAAAGAAGTTAAGGAGGAATTTGAAAACACTTGGAGTGATAATACAGGTGGTAAGGGTGCAATCAGACTGTACTTGAAAGAAATTTTGGAGCTTGCTGAGAAATATCTGGAGAGTCAAGCATGGGCTACTAGACAGGTTGTTGCTTTGAGTGTTGCGGATGCTGCCAACATGATTGGAATTAACTTAACTGATCCCTCAGAAGTTGAAAAACTCTGTCGTACTTTAATCAAAGCCAACTCAGGGCGCAGCTGGGAAGGGAAAGAGAAGGTATTTAAGGCATTAGTTGATTTGGTAGTCTCAACTAAATCGGATTTGAGTAAAAGTCTGAAAGAGGAAATACAAAAAATTGCTTTAGTGGAAATTAAGAGGAAGAACCGAAAGTATCAAAGAATGGTTGTCGGTCCTGCTGCAGATTTATACAGAGTATTTCCGACCGAGTCTATACTGGAACAACTCATGAATATATTTGAGTTATATTTTGGTGACCATGTGGAGGATGATGAAGATATGGAAGGCTCAGATGAAACTAAAGCTAAACAAGATGATCTTCTTGAAATTCTTCCATCAACCTCAAAAGTTGTTTTGTCAAAACGTTTAGTTAAGTCTGACGCCTATACACAGACCACAACCGAGACCATAAAAGCCGTCATGAAATATTTACACCAAACCCTGGAAAAAACTGCTTGGAAAATACAAATTGTTGTTATGCAACAGTTTAGAGAAATCTTGAAAACTCTTGGTGAAGAAAAACGAGATGTTTGGAAAGATGCAGGGGTGGAAGAAGTTGTTAAATATATAAGAAAAGCTAAAGAAGATGGTGGTTTGAAAGTGGTTGCTTGGAACGAGGAGGTAGAAAAAGTTGAGGAAGAGGTCACGAAATATATGGAAGCGTGTGGGCTGGGTCTTTGAGGACTCAAAATCTAATGAAGTGTTGTTTTGCATTTATTTGGAGTGAGTGGATTATTTTGTGATAAATTAGTTATGTGTATTAGGTAGGTGAATAGAAAGGCTTTGTCTCTTAAATTTTAATAGTCGAATATAAATGACGATTTTAAAATACATATATATTACAATTTCATACAAAACACCTCTTTTCTAGGTCACAACGGTTCGTAAACTGTATCTTAATATAAACTAGTGGTATTAAAGCGTTATTATTAACACCCCACTTATCAACAATGTAAGGGGAGGATTTTTAATTATTTTATAGATGGCCAAATTGGAAGTGCCCTTTCTATGACAGCCTATCAAGCAATTTGAAGTTCAACCTTCTGTGTTGATAAATGGGAGATTTACAGCACAGTTGTTACCAGAGTTGAGTTTTCTATCTTGTAATAGGTAAGCATGAAGACAAGAGACAGTGAGTGCCAATTTAAGTCTGGTGATAGATTTTTTTTAGTTGATTGAAGGATGCAATGATTACTTTTAAAAATATGTTTCGAAATATATAACATCTTATTAAAAAAAAGGGGTGCTATAAACTTCAAAAAGATTCAGACTCTATGATAAAGTGACTTAGGTTGTATAACTCCAATAAGCTTTGAACATGCATTGCTCAATGTCTATAAATTGCATCTGCAACAAGAGTGACATCTTTCATACTTTTAACATCGTGCACTCTAACGATTTCAGTTCCGCTTGAAATAGCTGCAGTAACAGTAGCAGCAGTTCCAAATTCGCGGTCCTCCTTATCCTTACCAGTTAGGTCGCCAATAAACTTTTTTCTTGACGCACCTACAAGCCATGGAATCCCGGGAAAAGCTTCCCTCATTTTGTCCAGGTTTTTGAGAAGAGACAAGTTTTGTGTCCCGTTTTTCGCGAATCCAACTCCAGGATCAAGAATTATCTGCCAGCGTTTCACGCCAGTGGCCAGAGCAGCTTCTACTCGACTCGAAAGCTCGTTTATGATATCTGGTATTAAGTCGGTATATTCGGAAAGCTTTGTCATTTCTGAAGGGTTTCCACGGGTATGGTTGAGAATAATTGGTGTCTGGTACAGGGCTGCAACTTCAAAGATTATGGGATCGAGACTGCCAGCACTTATGTCATTAATTATATCGGCGCCTGCAAGTATAGCTTCCTCTGCTACTTCACTCCTGTATGTGTCAATAGAGATGAGTACTTCCTTGTTTTTAGATCGGATGCCTTCAATCACTGGTACAACTCTTTTGATTTCTTCTTGTGCTGAAGGAACATGATCTAGGTTTGGCCTGGTTGACATTCCGCCAATATCGAGAATATCAGCGCCTTCTGATATCATCTCCAAAGCCCTCGATACGATTTTGTCTAAATTCGTTGGATCGTAGTATACACCTCCGTCTGAGAAAGAATCGGGAGTGGCATTCACTATGCCCATAATGTATGTTTTCTTGTTGTCAAACTGAATAGCTTTGTTGCCTATCGGGATGACCTGAGTGAGTGCGTCTGATTCCTGAACATCCGCATTATGAGTAAGAGATGCTAAATGTGATTTGAATGTTTGTCCTGTTAAGGGATGCACGTCTTCGGGAGATACAATTTGGTTTAAGGGTTCCAGAACAAAGTTTCGGTTAAGCATGTCAATGTGGGGAATTGATAGATGTTCTTCCATTTGGACCAAGTCGTCGTAAAGCAGAATATCAAGATCTATACTCCTTGGTCCATTTTCAATGTCCTTCACCCTTCTGAATACATTGTATTCAATGTCCTTCACTGCTTTCAACAACTCGTCGGGGGTGAGCCGTGTGATAGCTTTAAAAACACCATTGTAAAAAGAATTCTGGTCTTTCACATACATTGGTGAAGATTTAAAAATGCTGGATGTGTTAATGACCTTTACTCCCCTGTCGTTCAATTCCGTAACAGTTTGTTGAATAGTCACTAAAGAGTCACCCACGTTACTTCCAAATGCAATATAAGTGACATGTCCCTCTGGATTTTCTTTTTCAAGCTTCTCTTGTTGTTCAAACCATTTCTTTGTTCTCGTTATTTCAATTCCAGCTGCATCGGCAAATGTCAAAGCGGACGGCTTTTCAACTCTTACTGTGACTCTCTCTGCCCCCATATCGCAAACCACTTTGGCAACCGACGTGATAAATGCTTCGATAGTTTTGTAGCTCGAATCTTCGACATGTTTAGACACAGTCTCCACAACTTTTCTAAAGTCGTAACAGTCTGAAAAAACTTCCGGCTTATTATTTAAAGGTTTGTACAGAGTCAAATTCAAAATAACGTTTTGCTTATGAATCCGTTCGATATCGTTAACTCCTATAATTGTGACGAGTCGAAGCTGATGGATTTTGACTATATCATGTTCTTCCTCAACTTGTACCACTTTTCCATTGATCAGTTTCCGTACAATGTTGATTTCACTTGCGTCGGCCCTCAATAAAGCTCTCGGTTTTTTAACTTGAATCTTTGCCCAGGTGCTACCGTAGGTCAATACTTTTTCTGCAATCCTTTCAGCAATATCCTCGAGGTTTTTGAACTTTGTACTTTCAACTAGATTCGTAACATCCTCTGTTATCACATAATAGTTTAACGAATAATGTAACTGATCAGTTTTTCCGGCTTTAGCAATGCTAGTTTTGAGCCAAACCGATACTGTCACAGGTTGATGATGGGGACGGTGCCATGCATCCACACCTGTCAATGCCTTTAAATCGAGGTTCCTGATTAGCACAATATCCGACATACTCCTCCGAAAAATACTAGATGTTATGGGCGATCGAAAGATTTTAGAGCTGAGCATAAGGGAGTGAAAAATTTTAAAATAGGAGAGTTACCGATTGACTATTGCTACTGTCAAAGAGATCAAAATTTTTCTTGGGTAATTTTATTACACTTCAAACCCTATATAAACAGACATATTCCCACTTTTAGTTTTAATTCTTTATCAATATATTTTATGTCAAGTTAGTTACTATCATCTTATTGGTCACCCTTTTGGTATTCACCCATTCTTATACTCTCTCCTAAAACCCTCTATTTATACTTGCCCTCTAATAGTACTCTACCTCACGGTACAACGGCGATATTTGGCCTCGTGATTGGTGCCCTCGACTCTTCATCTGACGAATCGTGAAACATGGAATTGTCAACATCAAAAACTGGTAATTTAGTTGGCACTCTTGGTCCCAAATCCGGAACTGGTCCGCCAGCAAAATAATCTTGTTTCAACTTTCGTTTCTTAAATGTAACTTCTGGCATACAATGTTGAGGTAACCGTTTAACAATTGGCCTTGAAGATGGCAGTTCTTGAGCTAAACGATTATCATACTCAATATTTCTATTGTTATCATTATTTGAACTAGTGTCGACTATCCCTGTGCCTTCCATTAACGGTGTAGACTGTCTCTGAGGAACGATTGATCCCAGCTTAAGATCCTTGTCAATTAATTTCAAAAGCTTCGGCTTTTTGAAAGCCACTACTTTGCCGCATGTGTCACGTTGAGCACTGACACCAGCAGTTGCAGCAACTACTTGAGGCACAACCTTATTCGGTACGTCCAAAATATGAGGTCTAGGGGAGGAAAGATCATCAGAAGGTGGCAGTGGCGGTGATGGTGGTGGTAAAGGCGGGGGAGTAGATAGCGTTGTCGGCCGCATCCGTTTCCCCAAAAAAGAATCTCGTAACAAGCGTCGTTTCTTTGCCATCCGTGAAGCCCTATCTTGTTTCTGGAACAAAAATAATAGAGTGGGGTCTTCAACGGCATTAGAGTGATTATGAGTTGGGGCTTCATGTGGTAGTTTGGAGTTTGTTGCTGTTTGCTTTTCTTTCTCCTTCTCTTCACCATTCTCCTTTTCTTTTTCCGTCTCCTTGACTGATTTTTGAATTGTTGTTGGATGATTTGGCAGGCCTACCCCAAGTCGGCGTTTCGCAAATGACGTACCTCGTTGGTTCGTATAGAGTCTGGTGTGGTACTCAGAGTTGACTGCGCGTAGTCGGCTAGACGGTGTGAGGAATCCGGCAGGGAAAGATTTGATCTTGACATGCCTGACTATCAAAACTGGTACGTATCGAATGGCTTTAGTAGGCGGTGCTGCCAAAATGGTTTTAAGTTCGATTGAATCGGTTAGCTTGGGGAGTCTGGTTCGCCCATTAAAACTTGAAGTTTCAGGTATATTGACCATATTGATTTGAATACCATTGCACATGACTATACTTTCTATCAGGTATTTTTTCGCAAATTCCTTCAGTCTAGTGTCAACCGCCACCCAGAACTTATGACTGCCATCAGATCCCAGGAATGTAGTATAGCCTTCATCGGCCGTTGTTTTTGTAGGATTCTAGATACAAGAAAACAGGTTTGTCAGCTCAGTTGCATCGCAGCCTCTGTTTATCCAGGTGTTAATGATCTATACTCACACTTAGTATCTGAACATAAACAGGTGCAGTATTGACACGTCGAGGAAAGTTCTCAGAACCAGTCTTGACGTCTGAGATTATTTTTGTTACTTCTCTATCAAAGAATGGATCTATCTGTAGAGCCATGGCAATTACATCGCGTAATTAAATGAATTCTGATCTTTTAAAGAGAAAAAAAAAATAATTAAAATTTGTGTAAAATGGAAAAATAACGCGTACTTTACGAGAACTTTTTGAGATGAGTATTTCATTACCTAACCCCTATATGTGAGGATCTGAGAAAACTTTAGAAATTTTGTAATGTGGGACGGGGCAGAATAGACTAAATACCAATCGCAACTGGCATTTATTCAACTGTAGGAGAGAATAGGGCAGTCAAGAATCATGATGTATAGACAACCCGGGTACCCATACGCAGGTAAGGTTAACGATACTATGAGGAACAATCTATGTTCATGTTAATGGTGGTGCTAACTTTATTGACTATAGGATACAATCGACAGCTTCATAACCCATATGTAAACGGTAACCGGAGCAATGATAGTACTTTATATCTTCAGACGATAAACACCGACACATCTCAACAGACTTATCGACGGTCTGACGGTCTTACAGCATCACCTGGGATTGGTGGAGCATCAACCATATCTTAAGTTTTTCCCCAAAATACGACAACACATGCTTTAACAGGAAATCACAACCCGACACGACTAGGTGTTATGACCGTGGATCAACAGCTCCGTACAGCATTTTTGGACCACATACCAGTATCAATGGATATCAAAACGGTGAACAACCTGTTACTCACTATTCCAACCTTTGAGATCTATGTTCGAGTAACGAACGGCAAAGGCGAAGCTACGAGTTTGGGGTTCGTAAGATATGCCAACGTTGAGTCGCTGAGAGTTATGAAAGACATTTTGGATAGAGTTGATTACGGGAAAATTACAGAAGGGAAGTTTGAAAAACTTTTTGGCATGTATTTGGATGGAAGGTCAGAAAAGTATTTAGAGGACTATGAAAAAACTAATGGAACGGATTACGGACCTAGAATTGCAGGCAAAGCGATCGACAATGCTGTTGCCGATTTCACAATAAAACTGAAAGCATGGTACAATATGAATAAAGCTGCTGGCGGTACGATTTTGGAGTCCAAGAAAGAGCTTGACAAGAAAGACACATCTGGAAATGAATCCGAGGAAGACATTGTCGTTAACGAAAACGATTTCATGGACATTGAGCCTGAACTTCGTGAACTTGTGTTGAAAGAAATTAAAGAGTTCCGAGTGCTTTCGATTAAAAAACAAAAAGTGAAAGAAATCAAAAATGAGCAAGAACTCAAGTACCGAGAGAAACAGGTGGAAGCCCGGGTCTCTAAAGCGTTGGAAGGAAATGCAGCAAAGTCAAGTAGAAATTCGGGACAATCGGAGGATGATGATGATTTTAGTGGTTCCGAAGACGAGCAAAATGATGAAGAACTGGCTAAGTATACAGACCTGGAATTAGAGCAGCAACGACAAAAGAGAAGAGATGCCAAGTTGGAGAAAATCTTTGAGGAGGCCCAACGACGATGGCTTGGCCGTGAACGATTGAGAACTCAGCTTTGGAGCGAGAAAGAACAAGAGACATTGATCAGGACTCGCGTCTTGAAGCTGACAAAAAACACGCGCTTCGGAAATTTGCTGAATTCGTTGATAACGGAGACCATGAAACTAGAACTATGGAATATTATTACGATCACGCCAAATGGGCCAAGAACAGAATACTGTTCCGGGAACGAGAGATTGAGTATGATGAAAAAGATCGTCAAGAAGAGGAGGAAGAAGAAAAGAAGGATGAAGAGAAGAGAGATGAAAAGAAACTGGATGCTACTACTAAGAGTGAAAGGTTCTTGAATAGTATAGGTGAATTAATATCGCAGAAACAAGTAAGCGCGTTGGCTGGTGGTAACAAGATTAAGATCTCCTTGGGAAATACGAAGAAATCTACTCCTGTACCATCATCCACATCAACAGCAGCAGCAGCTCCTTCAAAGCAACTCCAGAACTTATTACTAGACGACACATCCACCAGTACCGACCCCAAGCCGTCCAAGGTCTTCAAACCCTTACGACTCAAGGATACTGGACCTCTTGATTTGCCAGACGACCTAACGGCTCTCAACGAGTGGGAAGTGCAATGGCAGTATTTTGATGATAATATCCTGGATAGGGATGTTATCTGCACGATCTGGACCCTAACTTTGCATGCCTCGGTATAGGGTTGCCAAAAAAGCTACCCTACTCGGGGTAGAACCGGTAAATTAGGTAAAAGCTTAGTCATTATGCTTTATAATCAGACATAATACATAAGACTTAGTAAATATAAAATATGTTGTAACCCTGAGCTGCTAAACTACTTTAAACGTTAATCCGGCCTTCTAATTGGCCGAATTTCAACCAATCACAGAAGAGAATTTTGTGTAGGGCTATTCGGAAAAAAATTTGGGATCGGAGACTACCCTAATCCGGAGGTACGTACCAAAAAAAAGAAATTATCCAGTCTCTGGTTAACATCCCTAATCCTGGAAGACGTCATACGTCCATTTGTTACGGCAACTATTATTGAGTACTTGGGTGTGAAAGAAGACGACTTGATTGACTTTATTGTTGGACATGTGAAGGGGCATAAGAATTTGGAGGACCTGAAAACTGAATTGGAAATGGTAAGTTGTTGATGTTATTTGTTTTTTTTCGTGTGATGTTTACTAACTGTTCTCTTTTTTCTTTCTTTTCTAGACGCTTGATGAAGATGCAGAAGTCGTGTCGAAGAAGGTTTGGCAATTGCTTATTACTGAAACTCAACATTCGAGTTAGAACAGGCGAAATAGTAATGATGAGGTTTGCTGACATATTGTGTGTATATATTACAGTACGTTTAGTGTCATGTATACGCAATCCATTTAGTGAAATGACTGCAATATACTAAGACTCTAGTCTAAGAGAAACGATTAATTACAGTCAAACCCAAACATACTGTTCCAGGCGCAAAAACTAAATACACTTCACAATAAAACCTTAATTTTTGAATTTCTTGAAAATCACCAAAATAGTTTTTCAGCTGTTTTGACCACACTACCATAACCAAACAGCAACAAATACATGACCATCTTTGAGAACTACCTCTCTAGTTCCAATTTTAAACAAGAAGAGCTCACTATGGCCTTTCATTCAGTTATTATAATCAAATTTGAAAAGGGTTCCAGTATTTGTAAAACGGAATATTTTGGGGTTTCTTTCGGGCCCTACAGAACACCATAGGATGATTCTGATGTACTGAGAGTCTCAATTCTAGAATGCGTATTGTCTGCTCTAACAAATGAATCTTTAAAACTGCCCGTGTGATTAGTAGAGCCGTTGAAAAATTGTTGTAAACACGCTACACCGATATACACTCCAGACTTATCTATTTCAACAATAACCCCCATTTTGCGTGACAATGAGTTGCGCCAATGGTTGGAAAAATCTCAAATTGTCTTGATTTCAGCTCTGGCAGCTTGTCGGCTTAATTTCGCTAGACAATAGCTTGCCAAAAATGGCATTAAAAATACTATAATTTTCGACGAATTTTCAGTCCAAAGTTTCTACCATAATTGATACGAAGAGGTCTTTTAAAATCCAGATTAGCGCTACAGCGAAGAGAGAGTTTTATTTAGAAACACACACACACATGTATCTCCATGACGGTTAGGGGTGCTATCTGGCTTGGAGGTAGGTCGGATCTTTTCATCCTTGATCCAGATGACCCCGAGCCAACAACTCTGAATGAATATATTCCTGTGCTTGGAAAAGGTCTTAAGCCATACTAAATCTTCAGGAGAGTCTATTGGCATAATAATTCACTCATTCATGAATCAAAAATTACCAGAGAATGATTCGCAAATCAAGTAATGACTCTTATGAATTGGCCGCTGTTTTCACCTGAACTTAACCCCCTTGACCACATGTGGGCATTGGTGAAGCGTTCTAATAAGCCAAGCCATTTGAATCCGCCATCTCTGAAGGTCCATCTTGAAAACAAACAGTTTATGTTTCACTATATTATTGACGCGTGGAACAATATTGATCAAGCTACTATAGTCAAGCTGATTGAGAGCGTCCCGGACAGACTTAGAGCGATAAGATGCGCTGAAGGGTGGTATACAAAGAATTAACTAGCATAGTTAGATAGAAAATCTTTGTAGCATTCGAATGATATATTTCTTTACATGTAATCTGTTATATTGCAAGTCCTAGAGGCAGATATACTCAAAATATTTTAAGGTTAGGTGAGGCTATATCGCGAAGTGTACTGTATTTAGTTTTTGGCAAAAACTTTTTGCGCCTGGAACATACACATAACCGATTTTTGAGGAAAAAAATGCTTAACTGGTGAATATGCTTTTAAAGATTGAGGATTGGGGTATATTTATTATTTACTATACACACAAAAATCTCAAAATGGCCAAAAAAATGCTAAATTTATCATGCACAATGACAAGTCCAGTTGTTCTTGTCATACTATTGTGATAACGGTGACCTACTTTGACAACGGCTATAGTCGAAAGAAACCGCCGCTTACACTAAGAAAATATCCTAGTAAAAAGTATATTCGTTATTATCCTTAGGTTTCGTATATGTAGCCATGTGTCATAATTGAATGTGACTAGCTGGACTCAGTCGTTTCGTCTACATTGCTATCTAGCCCCCATAACACAACTCTTTTATCTCCTCCTCCAGAGATGACAACTTCTTCACCTTTTAATAAAGCCACATCAATATCTCGAACTTTACCTTTGTGGCCCCCTTTGAGTTCAGCAACAACAGTACCAGTGACTTTTTCAATAGCTCTAACAATCCCATCATCACCAGTTATCCACACTCCATTACCATCTACACTCCATTTTACTCTTGGGTTTGAAAACTGATCTTGAGGCGCGTGGCCCAACATATTCATATCGACAGATGGTGGATCTAAAGTCCCAAAAATCAGTCGTAGATGGGGTGTATGTGAAGTTGCCACAACAAACGAATTCGATGAGACTGCAAGGTTGAGAGGTGTGAATGTAATAAGTGAACCAAACTCTGAGTCAAGAAGATTCAATTTATTGACTTGCTGGAGTGAGGTACTATGGTATGTCATAACTGTTGAGTCCTGAGTACACACCAATATGTTCAATTCATTATTGATAGTTGCAAAAGCAATAGTACTAGGGACACTCATGAATTTTTTTGCACCAATCTCGCTAAATTCTATTTGTGTTTCTTTTACCCCCAGTCTCCAGCTCTTGACAAACCCATCGAACCCCGCAGATACTAAAGTACGTGACTTCACATCGTAGATTGTTTGGACAACAAACCTTGAGTGAGCTTTCAAGCGGCCTCTCACTTCTTTAGTAGCAAGGTCGAGCACTACTAGTTCTCCATTAAGTCCGCCAGTTAGAACCAATGCTTCACCGAGATGTGTCACAGCTTTCACTGCTGCTGACCCATGAAGGTCTCTATAAACAGAATGTTGTTCATGCGTCCTGATGTTATAAAGACGAAGAGATTTATCTGATCCGGTGACAACTGCGTAATCAATGTTCTCCGGGGAATCTGGTAGTGATAACGATGGTAACAGTAACACCGAAGTAACTAATCCTGATGCACTAAACTCGTTAAGTAGTATGTCAGGAGCTGATAGTGCAAGGAGTGGTGAAACATTGTATCTCTTGGATGGATCAATTGATACCAGTTCGTCGTCCGGTTTGAAAACTGGCTGAGCAGACAAATACGTTTGGTGATCGTTGACTATTCTAGATTGCATGAGTCAATACCAGTCCAAATTTTAAACCAACTTGACATACTGTTCCAGAGATTCGAGTTCCTCTCTATCTTCGACATAATGAGACTCTTCCTTGAATTCTTTCAAAGTCTTTAAATCATTAAGTTAGCTGGTTGTTATTGTTGTTGAGTTTATATATGTAAACCAGAACACTTACACTATAGTAACCTTTTCTTTCGAGGTACTGACCAACAAGCTGATCAATCTTTTCTTCCAGTTCACGCTGAAGCATTTTTTGTCCAAAAAATTCAATTTGCCGATCCAAGTAGATTTTTTTTTAAAATAGTTATTAGACTGATATATCGAAAATTGAAGCAACTGGGTGCCCAAAGAATGTAAATTGAAAGTGGATGAAGGGTTCCTAAAATTGCTGTTAACTGTGAAAAAAAGCACTTCATCAAGGTTTAGGGCTCAGGCACCGTATTTTAGATTGTCCTTCATTATCTCATACTGACGCTGAGAATTTATCATATTTCATTCACGATATATCAGAATATAAACTAGAGGCAAGTTTGGGCTGAACATCACAGGGGCGGTCTAGAAAAAACTGCTAGTTTGTTACGTTATATGTTGTTTATGATATATTAAAATATAAACTAGCTATCATATATTGATATGCCATTAGTTTCTATGGTTTTCTTAGAACAGCGTGACACGATTCTGGACATTATGACCTGAGTTTTAAAATAAGGGAAGCATAGCGAGCTATGAAACCAAGTGTACAGTACAATGCTTAGAGTGAAGTTTTTATTTCTTTTTGTTGAAGGGGTGTGGCAATTGGTGTAGAATTATCAACCACATATTTGTGTACTATCTTGTACTGTAAAGTCCATATAAGTCTTGCTATATCTAAACCTGTATATGTATGCTTTCAGGACTTTTATTATCAAAGAATTATCCTATAATATTCTGAATATTCTAAATATACCAAAATATCACCATAATATATATTACCCTTTTGTTTATATGGCCATTAAAGAAGCCCTTGCTTCTTCAAATCATTATAGACTTGTTCAGACATAACATTTCCTTCGCTATCCTCCATTTCAATATCATTTTGTTTTTTCCCTTTCTTCTCGTTCTTAATTTTGATCCACAGCTTTTTGGCGTCTTCTATACCGCTAATACCTTTGAAAAGAGAAGTTTCAGTGATTCCAAGCATTTTCAGTCCATTGGAATGTCTTGCATCCATGAAATGTTTCTCAAAAGCTTTACGACCTTTGTAGATGTGATTGCCGCAAATTTCACACGGGTATTCAATTCCAAGACCGTTCAACTTCCAAAGCCAGAAAGGAATAGGTCTACCATCCCAACCTATAGGCAGTTTCAGCGGATTGTAGATCACTTCATTCTCCTCGTCTGATGAATCATTGTTGTTAGAATTATCTGACGAATAATGTATTTCTTCGTCTAAAGCCGCAAGTTCAATCTGCCTTTCTCGTTCAGTCATGGCACGTTTACGCTCGACATTGTTACGAGTTGCTGTTACGGTCTTCGACATAAATTCGGCTAGAGAAAAAACGCAGTATTCGTGATATGCTAGGAGTCGCCTTTGTAAATTATCACTTTCAGTAGGCTCGGTTTTTAGTGTTTCTGTATTCTTCCTGTGCTTTTTTCCGGATAAATGTGCTTTATACACAGTTTCTTTCGAAAAGTATTTTGCACATGGCGTGCAATAAAATCCTTCAGGTGTTTCAACTCCATCTTTAGTATTATTGAAGCCGTCTTCTTCAAACGACCAACCTGGGAACTTTAATTTTTTCTCCCACGCGTTGGAAAATTCTTCTTCTATCTTAGATAGCACTATCTCATTGTGATCCAGCGGTCTGCTCCGCACCAAAAAATCAGCAAGATACTGGTGGAGTTCTGATATATACTGGAAGTAGTCAGGCGCTCTTAGTCGAGATCCAAAAGGATATAAACTAACATCATTAAAGTCTGCAAACTTATCCAAATAAGTCAAATATGATATGTGTTGATGATCACTTCCATTCAAATGGTTTAAGTTCACAAATCGTTCGTGGTATGCTATAAGATCCAAATACTTCCCATAAAACTCTTCACTTGTAAAAACAGAGTCAATATCTAGATCAATTGCAGCAGAACTAAGTAGAGCATTGACGCCAACTTCATTGTCCTGTTCGGTGGCTTCGTCAATTTCCTCACCAGCTTCGATCAACTCCTTTTGCAGTCGCTTCTTTCTATAAATTCTCATTTCATATATGCCTGCAAGATCCTCCACAAGCTCATTTGGATACTTTCTATGAAATTCTTTAGTTTTGTCCAGCTGTTTGTAGAAAGAGTCTAGTGCGCTGCCGATAGTTCCATCTTTTGAAGTAATGCTATCAATCTCTGCTTTTCGAAGAGTCAGAGTAGGGTTCTGATCATTGGGAGTTGAGGAATTACTGGGCATACCAGTTAGTATATATTCGCATAAACGTTTATATCTTTTCACAAATCTTCCTACTTCTTGTTGTTGAAGAACTGTTTCTTTCAAAGGGCGTTTCTTTTTTCCATGCAATGAAGTGGATGTTGAAAGAGAAATCGATTCAGGCAGGATCCCCGGATTGCGGGAAATTCGATCAGCAATAGCCTGTTCTATTCTTTCAAGTTCTTCAAAGGCCAATCTTTGTGATTCTAAAATAGATGAACTCATATTCAAATTGAATGAAAAAACAATGAAAAGTTTGGATTATCATCTCAAGATATTCTCTAGTTCGGTTACAATACATAATCATAGGGATAGGGTTATTTCTGGGAAGTATTAGAGATCTATATATATGGATAATATTTCACAATTTCCAGTACGTTCGTTGGGACTATTCAAGAGTTTTTCTGGAGAAAACTGATTTTTTTAAACATTTTCAACCGTTTTTTCACAAAGTTCGTATTATTTTAAATATGGCATTCACTAGTCTAGGTGTTTCAAAATGGCTCGAAGAAGCTCTAAACAATATGGCTATCACCACCCCATCTGCAATTCAGGCAGCATGTATTCCACCGATCCTTGAAGGCCGTGACTGTATTGGAGGTGCAAGAACAGGTTCAGGTAAAACAATTGCATTTGCAGCGCCAATGTTAACTAAGTGGTCTGAAGATCCGTACGGTGTTTTTGGATTGATCTTGACTCCCACTCGTGAGCTAGCATTGCAAATTGCCGAACAATTTGCTGCTCTAGGTGCTACTATGGGGCTGAAAACATGTGTAGTTGTAGGAGGAGTGGACATGATAAAACAAGCCCTTGAACTTCAAAAGAAGCCGCACTTCGTGATAGCAACCCCTGGTAGATTGGCAGATCATATAAATAGTAGTGGTGAAGATACAATCTCTGGTCTACGAAGAGTGAAACATCTTGTTTTCGATGAAGCTGATCGATTATTGAGTCCTACTTTTGCGCCTGATCTGGAAATCATCATGGACATTCTTCCAGATCCAGAAAAACGACAAACATTACTGTTCACGGCTACTGTTACAGATGCGGTCAGAGCACTCAAAGACAAACCTGTCAAACCAGGAAAAAAGCCAGTTTTCATTCATGAGGTTTCAAATCCCGACGATGTTGCGATTCCATCAACGTTGACACAATCGTATCTCCTGGTTCCTTCCTACGTGAAAGAAGCATATTTATACAGCCTTCTTACCATCGACGAAAACAAAACAAAATCAGCTATAGTATTTGTCAACCGGACACAAACAGCCGAAACTCTTCGACGAATGCTTCAGAAACTTGAAGTGCGAACCACATCCTTACATTCAGAAATGCCACAATCTGAACGTATGAACGCTCTTGGAAGGTTTAGGGCTGAAGCTGCTAGAGTCCTTGTTGCAACCGACGTTGCTTCTCGTGGTTTGGATATTCCGGTTGTCCAGATGGTCATTAATTTTGATATACCTGCAGATGCTGATGATTATGTGCACAGAGTAGGTCGTACTGCTCGTGCCGGGAGAAAGGGAGAAAGTATATCGCTAGTTACCGAACGAGATGTTACAAGAATTGAGAGTATAGAGACAAGAGTTAATCAAAAAATGGGACTGTATGAAAAAGTCACGGACAATCGAATTGTGAAGGAGGCATTAACACCAGTGTCTGTTGCCAAACGAGAAGCGATAATGGATATGGATAAAGATAACTTTGGCGAAAAAAGAAGGCTCCAAAAGTTGAAAGCCGCTGCTAGTGATGCGAGAGTCTCTAAGAGTAAGAAGAGCAAAAAATCTAAAAAGACCTAGTCATTAAACCCGTTTTATAGATATACGACTGCTGTTAAATAAAATAACCCATAGACTAGCAGAACATCATTAATTCATTAACTAATTTAAAGGCATTGTTAAACATAACCATGTGGGTTTATACGCTCCATTCTTGAAGACGTAATCACGGTCCGTCACCAGTATTGAACGGGTGGGCAAGCATGCGAGTTTGCAGTGCTGATGTGAATTTTCTGTTGGTGCGTTTATCTGAACATAGCACCATCGCCATCAAATCCTCCTTGACGTCTCCATTGTGCGTTGGGGACAACAAAAGGCTCGTATTTGTGCTCTAGCCTCAACAATCTCGCCGCTTCTCTTAGCTCTTCAGGTTTTAACGGTTTTGGATTTCCATCCGCGTCGTAGTAAGAATTAGGGCCCGTATCTGTAGAGCCCGGGTCTTTATTAGCGTCTGCTTCCTCTCTTATCTGTCGAATCTCTCTCGCTTTCTCCACTATTTCACCAACAAAAATCTTTGCCATACCACTAAGAGCTACTGCAACATTGCTTGTTATACTCTGATTTAGCACCGAATTTGCAAGTTTTTTTATGTTTCCTTTTCCAAGACCTCCTCTTCTATAAATTTCATATCTGTTCATTTGTTCCGGACTAAATGAACTCAAAAGTAGCTTGAGAACGGCCTTGTCTTCCGTATCATTACCCTTTTTAGTTTCAACCTCGGCAATGTCATCATCAGATGAGTCCGCAACTTCTGCTTCGGCATCACTTCCTTGGCCTGTTGCCATAGGCGTTGATGGTGGTGCTTCATCATCTTCTGATGTTGGTGGTAATTTTAGCTTTTTATTCGATTCTGTGTGCTTCGTATATTTTCTCTTGGTCATTATTATAAGGCGTTCAGTTACTAAGTAAAAAAGTGAAAGTTATTGTTACTGTCGTCAAAGATTGACAGGAAGTAAAAGATTTGTAAATTGGTTGATGTGAGTATCAACAGCTTGAATTGACCAAAATGTTAAAACGCTACCATAAAACCTCCAATATATATGGGTTAGGTTTTGAGATATCTATTATACCTACTGTATGGTAGCGGACTCACCGTATTGGACGTTTCTGTTATCAAATGCAAGTTTAACGCCTATGATTAATGAAATTACACTTAGAGGTTTTTATACAGTCTTGCTACCCATAGTCTTAACTTTTAGTGTAGATTATATACAAAGAGCTGTTTACCTAAAATAATATATTCAGTCTGCTACTGGTAAATATTTTGGTATGAGTATCAATTCACGTACACACACACATAGTATAGCTTGAACCTTTGAGAGTGTAGGTAATGGTCACTGAAAATGCAGTATGCTCAGTAATGACAACCTTGAGCAATCACTTATACTGTAGTACAAAGTCTAACATGCTAATCATAGCTGAATTTCTCCTCTAACATGCTTTAATTCTACCATGCACAATTCAGTCACTACGACTATTGGACTGCTCGTTACTATAAACCAACGCTACTTCAGTTTCCGAATAAGATTATACATCTGAGAGGTAAGTTTTGATACAAAAACTCCCTGCTTCAACGATTTGCAACACTACCGGTAGTTCATGATGTTATTAGATTTAATTTTCTTTATCTCATTCTCAAACATCTAGATGATGGTAAAGATCATTCATCCAATCTGACGTAGAGTACTATAAACTAATTCTTGAATGTCCATATTTGTCCCATTTTCATTATTAGTGTTCTGTTCCAGTTTACTTATGAGAAACTAGAAAATAATAATATATTACAGCTACTATTGCATACTTATAATAGTGTACTCAGCAACTAGAGGTAGATATGGAATTGGAAGTACGGTCATTAATTATCCACGAGCTAAGGGCAGATGCTCTTCAGCATAGCCATGAATATAGTTTACTCCGCGTAAACAACCAACTTTCCAGTACTCTCCATAAACGCCATGTTTAAATCTTCTTGATCACCGACCAAAATCAGATCATCGTCTTCATCTTTTATACGTAGGCTTGCTATTTTGGAAAGCCCTAGCTTTTGAGAAATTCGATTTTGGAGTTCATGAATTGTAATGTCTCTGGAAATCACCAGCACGCGAGTTTGTGTACTATGGTGAATCTTTAGCTTGATGTTATTAGCTATCTGTGTTGGGTTTGTAAAACTGCAAGATTGGGAGGAAACGTTGTCTGGTTGCATATTATTTTTATAGACTGCTTCATTCTGATGTGATTTTTCATTAATTACTGATGGATTGATTTGAAGGGCTGTTCTTGGGGTCACTAGATCTTCCGAGTTGTCCGCACGTCTTACTGATACACCAAGAGGTTTATATAGAAATTTTTCATGTTCTATGCAGGGAGATTTCAACTTCGAGGGATTGGAAGATATGTTGCTGTAATAATCATAAAGCTTTGAAACTGTAGGCAAATTCTCATCAGGATTTTTCGTTAAACTCTGATCATATGTGTCAGACTTGCTCTCCTGTTTTGTTTCCAAGGTTCTGGAAATATCACGAGAGAGTTTTATGGAATTACGCTTAAAATGAGGTTCAGTAGATTTATCTTCTTCTGATTGTCGTCTTTTATCGTTGTATTGTGATCGATGATTTTGTTGTTCGTTGAAGTCTGTGATATGCTTTTTTAGGGAAATATGACGTTCCGAATTACTATTAATATTCTGCCCTTTGAAACTATCTGAATTCAAACTAGATAAAGACGATGCATTCGTGGGAGTAATAAATGAGCTATTTGAAGGACTTGAATGGTCTCGCAATTTTATATCACCCTTTGATTGTGCCATGACATTACTTCCCATCGAGGAGGACCTAGGAGGGATGATTGCAGCGTTGGTAACAGTACTTGAGTTTTCTTGATATTTATCTCCTAGAATGTATTGTACTTTAGTTTCAGTTAACCTGTATAGAGAACCTTGTGGGACCGAGAACAAGCTATAAACCATGCTTGCTTTTTCATTATTCAGGCTTGGTAGAGATTCAGTTGATAGCACGAGAGATGTTTTAGGTGGTGCTAGTAGGCTAAATCTTTGAGCTTTCTTATCAAAATCTTTCGGTAGCCTCAGTGTCGATCTCATGTCCACACCATCTTTTTCCAAGTCTTGTGAGCTTGAAAAGTGTGTCAAGGCTTCATCCAGTATGCTGTGTTCAGATATATAGCGTTTTTCTTTTACTGCAAAGCCCAAATCGTATATACCAACAGTTGTTTGGCCCGAGTAAATGTAAGATAAGGCACGGTTGTACATAATTTCACAAGAGTATAATTTATAGTCCAGTCCCAGTTGCTGATAATTAATTACACTGTTTCCACGAAGTAGCTTCAGGGCGGTGTTGAATGAAGCGGCGGCTTTTTTGTACGATCCTGAGAGGAACCTACATACACCTATCTGGAAATAGGATATAGCCATGTAGTTATCGGATTCAATAGAAGCTTTGAAATAGTTGATTGCATTCTCGTAATATCCTAATGTTGCATAAATGGATGCAATATTGTAGTTGATTTTAGAATTCTTTTGCTCAATTGACAAAAACTGAGAAAGAGATTGATCAAGCTTTGAGTTGTCGAAGAGTTCTAGCGCTTTAAGCCATTTGGTAATTAAAACACTATCAAGACGAGACTCTCCGTTACTTTGACGTACATCATTGGAATGTCGATGAGAGTTTGAAGTTCGCTCTGCTACAGGAAGATAGTAGGCCGCAGTAGTAGACATGATTAATGTAGATACAGATGAAATCTGTCATTCTAAAAGTCAGAATTGGGATTATATATAAGAGACGGTCATAACAGATAAAGAATCAGAAGAATGTGAAACAACAGTTTCAAAAGAGAGAAACCTGGTTCAGGTCATGCTTCTAAGATTTATGTTTCACATTATTATAAGATGGATGTTTCTGATCCAACACCTCAAATCGCTAGTTACGTAACATGGTATTTAAATGATCTTTTTATTTATATTTACATACTTACCAACAGGCGTACAGGACTATATACATGCTACCAAAGTTTTTAAGCATCAACGAATGAGTTGAAATTCTTCAACCAGTTGATGTATTCAGTGTTTTCTCTGTAAGAAGAGTATTCAACAATGAAATCAGCCAATTCAACGTTGATACCTCTAGCCTCCAAAAAGCTTTCGAAAGAAGACTGAACGTTTTCATCCAAATTCTCAAAAGGAGGACCTTGGTAAATTTCTCTTCTCTTAAATTCGGCTTCGACGGTGTTTTCCAATGCAGCTTTAGGAGAAGTATAAGGAGTAATACTTTCAATCATGAAGTGAGACTCTTGAATAATACATTCAACTCCCAATGCAGAGTTCTCTTTTTCAATAACAATGTTGGCTCTGATAGGGAAAAAGTCGGCAGACTCATCCTCTTCTTCAACACCTTCTTCGCCGTCAAAAAGTTGCTCTTGGCTCTCATTAGCAACATCGGAAACATTGAAAAAGACATGAACAGTCTCAGAGTCTATTTTCTTAACAAGTTCAACTTCATCAATTCCGTTCTTAGCGATAACTTTGAACCCAGATGATTTAATAAAGTCTTGTGCAGAATCGAGAAGGGGTTCTTCATTTTCAACTTCGTGCTTAATTTCAGCAGCTAATACTTCCTTGAGTTCAGAATTGGTTTCAGCAATCGATCTAAAGTGAGAGGAAACGGAGAAAGAACGAGATGGAATAGCAATGGCTCTGGGAGCAACGCGGATGGTTTGTGCAGCAACGGTTCTAAAACCGATACGGAGAGCAGATCTAAGAACAGCAGACATTATTAGATAGTATATAAGTTGATATTGTGTATGTGAGAAAAGTAATTTTGAAGGGAAAAAGAAGAAAATTTTAGGAATACTTATAACTATTTGACTCAGGTGAACATGTGGAAAATTCTCCCAAATTCTATTTATTCTTGAGTAGCCTGAAGTTGGGACATTTCAATATCTCACCTCAATGTTGTCAAAGAATGTTCAAAGAAACTTGCTAACATGTCCGTATTATCTGAGTGCATAATGGCACTGAGATACTAGGTTTATTAAGTATTATTGATTCCGTCCTACTATAGAACTACTAAGTTTATTGGATTTGCTACATTTGTCACTCTTATTCATATGGACAACAACATCCATAGTATTAGTGCCTCTAAACAATAGCTACTGATAAAGATAGTCGCCCAAATTTTCATATAGGGTAAGGGTGTTTTTGTAGGGTAACCGCACAGGCAGATTGTTTTTATTTTTTCTGCTCCCTCTTTCCTACCACGAATCAACAAGTAAATTAACAACATGTCACAGCTATTTTCGACGGCAAGATCGGACACCCTTTGTAAGTAGTCTTGCTAATTGGGTAACCCCATATGATGTTATATGTATTTCTCTAACGTTTTCCAGTTCTTAGCGGGGAAAAAATCAGTGGTGAAGATATTAGAAATCAAAATGGTATGTATATGTGATCTGGATAAGTTTTCTAGTTACCCTTATACTAATTCCTAAACAGTTCTCGCTTGTCAGGCAATTGCAAATGTTCTAAAGTCTTCTCTTGGTCCCGTGGGTTTGGACAAGATGTTGGTTGATGATATTGGTGATGTGACTGTAACAAACGATGGTGCCACTATCTTAAACCTGCTTGATGTTGAACATCCAGCTGGAAAAATTCTAGTAGAGTTGGCGCAACAACAAGATCGTGAAATTGGTGATGGGACAACTTCAGTTGTTATTATTGCATCTGAATTGTTAAGGCGTGCTAATGAACTAGTCAAGAATAAGATCCACCCGACTACGATTATCACTGGATACCGATTGGCTTTGAAGGAAGCCGTTAAATACATTACTGAAGCTATCAGCACCTCTGTTGACTCCCTTGGGAAAGAAACTTTGATAAACATTGCAAAAACCTCTATGTCAAGTAAAATCATCGGTGCTGACTCAGAATTTTTCTCGAAAATGGTTGTGGATGCTATGTTAGCTGTGAAGACTACTAATACTAGAGGCGAAACAAAGTATCCAGTTAAGGCTGTAAATATATTGAAAGCTCATGGAAAATCTGCCACCGAATCAATTCTTGTGAAAGGTTATGCTCTCAACTGTACAGTCGCCTCCCAAGCGATGAAAACGAAAGTTCCCAATGCCAAAATTGCTGTGTTGGACATGAATTTGCAGAAGGCTAGAATGGCCATGGGTGTTAACATCACCATCGATGATCCAGAACAGCTTGAGGCTATTAGAAAGAGGGAATACGATATTATCCAAGAAAGAATCAAGATGATAATTGATGCAGGTGCTAATGTTGTTCTCACTACTAAAGGGATAGATGACTTATGCTTAAAGTTGTTTGTGGAAGCCGGTGTGATGGCTGTTAGAAGATGCAAAAAAGAAGATTTAAGGCGTATTGCTCGTGCTACCGGTGCTACCCTTGTTTCTTCCCTTTCTAACTTGGAAGGTGAAGAAACTTTTGAACCCAGTTATCTTGGAAATGCTGAGGAAGTATCACAAGAACGTATATCAGATGATGAGTGTATTCTAATCAAGGGCACGAAAACACATTCTTCCAGTTCGATTATTTTAAGAGGCTCCAACGACTACCAATTAGATGAAATGGAGAGATCAGTTCATGATTCTTTGTCAGTTGTGAAAAGAACACTTGAATCAGGGTTTGTTGTTCCTGGAGGAGGTGCTGTTGAGACAGCTCTTAACATTTATCTCGAAAATTTTGCTACTTCTCTTGGTTCCAGAGAGCAACTTGCTATTGCTGAATTCGCCAACTCACTTCTAATTATCCCTAAAACTTTGGCTGTAAATGCTGCAAAGGATTCAAGTGATTTAGTCGCTAAGTTACGGTCGTATCACGCTGCAAGCCAATCTTCATCTTTAACTGATACCAAGAAAAGAAACTATAAAAATTACGGACTTGATCTCATCAACGGAAAAATTACCGACGAGGTGAAGAAGGGTGTGTTGGAACCAACAGTGAGTAAAATTAAGAGTTTGAAGAGTGCAATGGAAGCATGTGTGGCAATATTAAGAATTGACACCATGATCAAGGTGGACCCTGAACAACCTAAGGATGATGGCCACCACCACTGATTCTAATAGAGAAACAGTTACGATGTAGAGGATTATTTATAAATCTTTGTGTAGATATGTGAAAAGATTCCAATTTTTGTCTGTTTACTTCAATTTCTGATTGCTTAACGGTTATTTTACTGAAACAGTGCTTATTTGATTTTTTTTATTTAGCATGTTCGCGTTACCGTTATTAGTATTTACATAGAGGATGGAAATAGTCATCATGTGCTGGTTACCCCCAAAAAAAATTGGGTTCACGTTGCTGAAATTCAATAATACAGTATTATATTTTATTGTTCTATCATAAAATTTTGTGTTTTTCTACTTTTCTAGAAAAAAAACCTCCCCATCATTTTTCTTCCACCTGGCTTACCTTTTTAAAGAGAAATGTCTACACCAAATCAATTACCAAATGGAACAACAAAAAAACGAAAGCCTCACAATAAATCAAAGACTGGATGTGTGACATGCAAGAAAAGGAGAGTCAAGTGTGACGAGTCTAAACCGAAATGCAAGAATTGTATACATTTGAACCTTGAATGTTCGTATCTTCAGCCTCTTGCGGAAAAAAATGAAAGAGGAGAGGATGCTCTCAGCCGGTCTTCGAGTATATCTTCCGCATCGCCGCTCAAGGACCTTAACATCCCAGACATTCAAATGTTCCATCATTTTACAACGGTTGTGGCAGAGACTATCGTCGCTGCGGGAATTTCACGAATAGAGATTTGGAGAGATGAAATCCCACAGTTAGCGTTCAAATACCCTTTTCTAATGCACTCCATCATCATGCTCTCAGCAACGCATTTAGGAATAGACGCTCTCGTTACTCACCATAGGTTCAATGCCTTGAGAATACTTGCCGATGAGATCAAGAACATAACGCCAGAAAATTTGGATCCTCTGGTTGCATCGTCGATTCTACTTATTTTAGACGCGCTAGCAAATGCATCTAGGGATAAAACCTCTCCTAGACTCTTACCAGCCAATACTTGGCTACACCACGTTCGCGGAGCCGCTAGCATTTTAACAGCAGTAGGGAAGCCACCACCAACGTCCCGATTTTTCGAACTAATAAGTTACGACTTGTCCGACCTCGCTGACGGATTCCATTCGGGGCCCGAAGATCTAAACTCTCCTTTAGAATGTTTTATACCTGAGTTGGCAGAACTTTACCCCGTGAAGTACTCTTCACCTTACTACCAAAGTTTATGTTACATTGATAAACTTCTTAAACAAAGATATACACACGATTTTGTTCTTCGAGTATTTTCATTCCCTGCGCTACTAGACCAGAATCTAGTACAACTATTACAGCTAAAAGATCCAAGGGCAAAGCTCATTGTGCAGACCTATTACCGAATGGTAAGATCTTACACAGCAGAAAATAAAGAAACAGTGTGGTTCCTGAGGGGCGTGGCTAAAGTTTTACCTATTGATGATGATGAATTTGGAGGTCTGGAATTTGTGCGAGATGCGCTAAAGATTAGTGTTGGTGACGATTTGAGTAGATTCTTGGACCCATATTTAGATGGGCTCATATTAGAAAATGGATTCGACTTTGATTTACAACAAGATTTATAGCTTTTAATGTTATTTTTGTCTTCTAAACCATCGGCATCTGAAGTATCTAGTAAATGGAATACCTTCTTTGTGTTGATATTCAAAATTTGTTCAAGCTAGTATAAAGTTATATTATTATGGTACTAACGGGGCTATTTGAACTTTGAAAAGTATTCATATATCCTCAGGATAGTGTCTTAACTTTTTTGAGGGTATACCGAAATCTGTTTATTTATTTCTGATGTTAGATGGAGTTAATTTCGTTTTTTGTTTGTTTGCCCAAAATGCCGTTCACAAGGCGGCGAGAGATGCTCGGACCGGCTGTAAAACTAAAAGTAATTCCATTCGATGTGGAAGCTTTCCACTGCGACATTTTGAACCACTCCAACAACAACTATTTAAAATTGATACAGCTCTTCATTCGCTGAACGGGCATAGTTAGACTATCGATTTTACAATGAAGATGACCAAATTTTTATGGTTGTTTCCTTTTTCTGGATTGATATGTTCATATAAACAAAGATATCCGTGAGAGGTCTCAAAGCAACTATAGATACCACGCGCACGTACACATCAGGCTCATGGTAAAATCTTTTTCTTAACTAGTAATCCACATTCATATCTCGATCCTAAAATTCTGAGAAGTAGCTAAAATATAATTAGGTGACGGGAAATTGTACCTACTCAAAGGAAACTTTGGATCACACATTGATATCACTATTGACGATATTTTCCCGATAGCCAACAAATAAAGAATGATATTATTACTCGGAACAGTCTACAAAGATAAAATTACTTCAAAGTCAACTACTAGTATATCAGATGTCATTCACTTGCTCTACATTGGAGTATCACACTATGTTCTGTAAAGCAACATAAGTAATTTTGTGCAGGTAAACAAACTACCAAAGACTTTGAATAGATCAAGGGAGTAAACTACTGAATCATGGATATTGGCGCAGTGTTGAGGTCTAAGTGTTTTTTTGTACTTGTATCATCACTTACAGTTTGACTTAGCTTCAGAATTCATTCGTTTTGTCAACTGTTTTGTGATGTTCTTTGAATAGAATATTTCTCATTTCCAAGTTAAGCCGTAAAGTGAACGACACTCAATTTTACAAATAAAAGTTCCTCTTGAGCTTATGCATAGTGTCGGTCTCAGTATCAATCAGTTGTTGAAGCTGGAAAAAGTCTACGATCCTGTTTAGCGTAAAAATGATATTCAGGTTTCATTCAAGATGTTACTACAGTACATTCTAACATTGACCTTTTGCTAGATAGACGATTGAGACTAGTAGGGCTTTCACTGGCCTGTCAACGCAATCCTAAAAAACGGCGTTTTATATGACACTTCACAAAATTAGTCAATCTCTCTCTGGTGTAATAATGTCACAGTAGCTATGATTCCCCTATATAACGGTCATAATGCTGTAGGAGTAGGAATGATTTTTCCCTTGTCAGATGAGATGTGAAAAATATACACTAAAGTCTAAAATCTAAAGTGTATGTTTGCCCTCAACGATCTTTTTC
Organism: Geotrichum australiense; assembly: GCA_030563945.1. NCBI lineage: Eukaryota > Fungi > Ascomycota > Dipodascomycetes > Dipodascales > Dipodascaceae > Geotrichum > Geotrichum australiense. The sequence continues at coordinate 106,948 of JAJMKR010000052.1, read as the reverse complement.
ATTTATGCAATACACTACAGCAGCACGTAACCCAAACACGTAAAATGAAAATGAAAATAAAACTAGAAAAATAAGCACACTAAAAACGAACAAAATGCATAATCTCGTGTCTTTCCAGATAATTCAGTCCCAGTATTCTCGCAAAATTCTACAACTATTACAAAAAGTACTAGAAAAACTTCAGTTTTTACTCTTGAAGTAGCCTTAATACATCATTAGATTGGCATACTCAACTCAAAATAATGGCACATTCTTCTCGGACTGAAAATCGACGAACCACTACATCCAAAAATGCTCGCAAAACTTCAAGTCAACAATATGTGCCTAGAATTATGCTTCGGCCTAACCCTTTTTACAAGGTGAAAGCCTTTCTCACCGGATCAGCTCAGTTTACTACAGCAAGGTCAAACGAGACCCGGCAGCTTGCATTCACTCTGACACCAGCCCAAATTGCGACCATCAACTCGGGATCGCGGAAAGTACGTCTTATGAGTGTGTATCATGACCCGAAAAAACAAATATCCAATGTTGAAGCAGGGCTAGATTTTCCCATGGGATTGAAAGTGTCGGTAAATGGGAAAGAGTTGGATCTGAAAATCGAGCCTGCCTTAAAAAAAGGTTCGTCTGTTGCACCTGATATAACTAGCTATATTGATTTGACAAACGGGAAACTTAACTCGATTGAACTAGTAACAGTTAAAAACAATATACCGGTCCTAATGTTTGTGTGCTTAGTGGAGCCTGTCAAAGAAGAAGACGTTATTAAAGAGATTCTTAGCAGGCCTAGTATCAGTTGTAGGCGTACCATTCGGCACATTGTCAAATCTATCGGGGGAGAGGATGTACAAACAATATCATCGTTACTACCACTACGATGTCCACTTGCATATACCAGGATTCAAATTCCGGTCAAAGCCGATACCTGTATCCATCTACAATGTTTCGATATATACAACTACATTATGTTACTGAAACAATCTGTCACATCAACTTGTCCGATTTGCAATAAGTCTATAGATTTTGCACGTATCCGAAAAGACGCATATCTCGAACATATACTGAAAAAGGTTAAAAATCCTGATGTTACAGAGGTCGAAGTTGGTAAAAATGGGGCATGGCGAGTGACTGTGGAGGATTCAGATGATGATTCCAGTGATGGTGAAAATCTTACTGCATGGCAATTTCCAAAAGAGGAGGTTGAAACCGAAGTATCTACCCCTGAGTGCCTAGAACCTCAAGAGAAAATTGGGAACGGCTCACATAGACATGAGCAGAAAACGGAGAGTACAAAAACTGATAATGATACCGACGATGATGATAATGACGATGACGATGATGAAGATGATGACGATGATGACGATGACGATGAGATAGAAGAAATTGACGCTACGCTATTTCAGCCATCCCTTTCAAAATTCGGTCAAAATGCTAGTCATGCTAAACGAAATAACGCAATTGATACGCCAAACAGATCTGGTCAGTCTTCTAGATCTACTAAATTTGCAGAGCTTCCAAACTTGTTGAATCCTGTGAAACCTACAGTTCCCTCTAAAAATACTATCGCTGTTTCCAGTACCGCATCTGACAGTGATTCCCAAGATTCGGGATACAACCAGGAATCTGACTCTTCGGAATGCAAAACATCTAACGACTTGTATAAATTAACAAATGATCAGAAACCAGAAACCAATTCCAGCCGACATTCGTTGAATTTTAAGCCCGATCGCTATACACCTCCGGCAACTTGTAACGAAATTGTTATAATATCTTCAGAGTCTGAGAGTGAAGACACGGGACCTTTCTCAGGAAAAAAGAGGAAGATAACGCATTTATCTAATGAAGAACTTCCGGCATCTGCACCACCCGCATCTGATCTCAAGAGGTTTCTAAGTATTGCATTTTCGAGCGATAAAAAAGAAAGGAACAACTTGGAGGGATTGACGAAATGATGGTTTATTTGTGTATTTGAATGTTAATATTATTTATAATTCAATCGTTTGTACCTTATTATTGTGATCAATTGATTGTTCTAAATGCCTATGTATCGTTGGTTGGTCATTCAGTCAGTTTTTTTTCAGTCAGGTAAAAGTATGTGGATAAGTTAGCCGTGCGCGATAGCTGTAAATATTAAGATCGGGAGTAACACATTGAAATCTTAGATTTGATTGTCTTTCAATAAGACGCGGAAACCTTGTTAGAGACAGTCAAGATCTACTTCGAGCTTGATCTATTTACAAAGGTAATATTCTCCCTCCGCTAATTTTATCCATAGTCTACAAAATATCATGTTAGTAAAACGCAAAGTTCTTTGTAAAATGTGAACACGGTGTAGGACGATAACGTACATTTTCCACCCCAGGACGACTCAGAAGTGGCCCTATAATTGGAACGTTCTTTAAAACTCCGATGATAGTTCCAAAGTAGTTGCCGAACAACCAGGCAATTCCCAAAACCTCTAAAGCAAATCCGATGAAAGAGAATTTTAGCAGGATCAGGACAATTCCTGACCAAAAGCACGCTGTGCCTTTAACGGGTTTCGTTCTAAAGAAGGTCAAAGCCTTCATAGGTCCTAAAAGTAATAACAATCCTGTCAGAAACAAAATGTTTCCGAAGGCAAGCAGTTTGGCGTTGAAAAATGTCATGATCCCGAGCAAAAAAAAAATTGTGCCTTGAACTTAAGTTAGCTTTGCGCTTATCGTAGCTGGTCAACACAGCCAGCTGAAATGAAAAAATAGCATACCGGCCGCGGTGAAGACACCACCAAACTCTGCAATATAATTGTGTTAGTTAACAGAAAATCTAGATGGGCAAGGAGAAAAAAGCATACTCTGAGTGTCTGATAGCCACATTTTGTCTTTGCTTAGCACCGTTGATGTGAAATGTAGGAAAAAACCTTTTTCGTCAAGTATTTTTTGCGTTGTACAAATTTTGTTCATACATGGTACTTAACTTAAATCCCGTTTTGTGACACCTTCCCTCTTCAGCAGTTCCTTTATATGAAATTTATACATTTTTAAAAATGGAATTTTCTATATTGTGATAGTAGCCGGAGTTTTTGTACAAGCCAAGTATTAAGTAGCTATATATGAGGTTAGTGTTGGCCAGACTATATGTTATATAGCTTTTGTATGTTTTTCAAATACTCTCCCAGGTAATATGTGAACTTATTTGACGAAATTACTTGTCTGGGAATACTACGATTTTAGAAAATCTCCCATAAGAACTGTTTTACAAAGATAGTTACAATGTATTATCAAGCTATAAAACACACAGGAGACTAAGAAAAGTTAGAGATATAACTCAAAGGTTGTAGAACAGAAAAAATTGAAAAGTGTTCTCGCTCTATATCAAATCTCAGAGGGGTTCAAGGTTTACCTTACTTCTATACGTGGTACAATTATGATCATTATTCCTATGTTGAGATGTTGACGAATTGTCCATCCCAAGTTTTTTGAGATAAGTATTGGTTACGTCCACATGTAAGAATAAATAGGTGCTTATTTTATCTATGCAGTTTCATTATAGCTTTCATATTCATATTTCCTTAATTTTTAGAATGTAATTCAAATTTTGCAAAACATAATCGTTCAATCGTTAGCAAATACACGTATATTCAATAAAATACAATATGATTTATATACAATTAGCAACTGACATAGAATTTCAACTTCATACTATATCATGTAAATAGCATCTAAACAGCTGGCTAGATAACCAACAAAAAATATACTTGAGCAATAACTTGTCAATCAAAAATAAATAAAAAAGAGTGATATACCCTGTTTTGACGTAATAGCTTCGTATCTGTCGTCGTAACTCCTAACGATTGTTTCTTCCCCAGTTTCCCTGTTGTCGTCCTTGGAACATCTGATTCATATTCATATTTGGCATGTTGGGCATATTAGGCATATTAGGCATGTTTGGCATGTTTGGCATATTAGGCATGTTTGGCATGTTTGGCATATTGGGCATGTTAGGCATATTGGGCATATTGGGCATATTAGGCATATTAGGCATGTTGGGCATATTGGCTATACTAGACATGTTGGGCATATTAGGCATACTAGGCATGTTTGGCATATTGGGCATATTGGGCATACTGGGCATGTTAGGCATGTTAGGCATGTTAGGCATTGGCATATTCATATTTGGTAATTGTGGCATACCGCCCATGGGAAACATGGGAACCATAGAAGCGGCAAGAGAGGGCATACTGGACATACCCAACATAGCCATAACCTTTGCTGGAGTAAAATCACTTAATTTATCTTGTTTCGAGCAGTAAGCAGCCCATGTCAGCTCATCAAATCCGTAGTTAAAGTAGTCCGTTAAATCAGCGCCTGGTTTACGCCATGGCTTGTCCTCAAAGTTGTCAAATGAAATGGTATTGATTGGTTGGCCATTGAACTCGGCAGGTGCATTAAGATCAAGCGTACCAGTTTGTGGAGTGCTCACGCTTTGTGATTTGAGCGCTGTTGAAGGTGTTTGTTTAGAAGTGAGTGGATATGATGTTGTTTTAGAAGATGCATCTCGCGTGGTCCCTGTCATGGGGGGTATAATAAATTCAATCTGATCTTGTTAGTAAAAAATTGTTTCGTTCCTAAAATCATTGAACTATGCTTACAGAATCATCGGAATCAGATTCGTATTCAGAATCATCATTCAACTCAGGAGCTAAAGAGATGTTAGTAACAAGTTACTACTATGTTGTTAGTCACTGTGTGTGCTTACCTGATTCTGTTTCTACCACATTTGACCCTTCTTCAGTTTTCTGCTTTTTAGCGGTAGGCTCGCCACCATAAAGATATTCGTCGTCGTCATCCATTGCCATTGTGTTCAAGCTATTATGCAAAAATGTGTGGCTTCTAGTACTGTTGGTGGGTGGGAAGAAATTCGAGGAAAGCCAAAAAAAGTTGTGGATAAAAAATCGCAACCTCCCACCAATATCTATCTAACACAACAATGGATCTCAACTCCGCAGTACAAATTCCAGGTGTAAAACTCGATTCAAGCAAGCCAGAAGACCAGCTGGTGCTGTCTCAGCTAAGGGCACGCGTGGCAAATATGCTGAAGCTTCCATCGCATTCTTTCCCTGGAAGTCAGCCTGTATCTTTTGCTCGTAAGCACATAGCATTACTGAAAGAACAAGAGTATGTCAGTCTTTTTCTACCCGTTTGACTTCTATTAATTTTCTAGTTACAATGTTTGTGAAAAATCAGACGGCACTCGAGTTTTGATGCTTATAACGCATGGCTTTATGCACCCTAATAAAGAGTTTGTGTTTTTGGTATGTTTTTATCATTTATTTACAGTCTCGTCTCAGTGCTAACCTGATTAAAAACAAGATTGACCGAAAAAACGATTATTATCGACTTGAAAACATTCATTTCCCAAAGCCCGATACCGTCCCAAATAATGCCAATATATCTAGCGGTGTCGACTTTGCTGATAACTCGCTATTAGATGGTGAAATTGTTCTTGAAAAGTCTCCCGATGGAACTAAGCGACTTGTTTATCTTTTATTCGATTGTATTATGTGTTGCGGAGCCGGTATATGGGAGAAAACTCTCGACAAACGGTTAGGATCATTGAATAATTTCATTGTTGAGCCTTACCATGCATTTCTTGCTCAGCATCCAGAAAATCGTGAAAAAACGCCATTTGATATTCGATTCAAGACAATGCACTCAGCCTACCACGTCGATAATGCTTTCAAATCAATGAAAACCTTAGGATATGAATCAGATGGCCTAATATATACGCCTATTTCTACACGATACGTATTTCAAACAGACAACAACATGCTTAAGTGGAAACCACCACAGTTAAACTCTGTCGATTTTCTGCTTACACTTCACTTTGCGAAAGTACTGGATCCTGAAACAAACGAAATGGTTGACGATTTTTCTGTTATGCCCGTATTCAACCTAAATATATGGATGGGAGGGGACACATACAAATATGTTGGTACAATGACTGTTACGGAATCAGAATGGGAAGAGTTGCGAAATTTAAATCAACCACTGAACAATAGAATAGTTGAATGTTACATGGATGAGCACAAAAATTGGCGCTTCATGAGGTTTAGAGACGATAAACCGAGTGCTAATCATAACTCTACATATGTCAGTGTGCTAAGCAGTATCAGAGATGGTGTCACAAAAGAAGAGCTTTTGCAATCTAGTCAGGAAGTGCGGACGAATTTCAAAATACGTGAGACTAAGCGTCGAGACATGCTTAAGAAGAAACATGAATACGAAAATGCTAAAAGGCTAGGAATGGAAAGACATAGGCCGGAAAGAATGGCCCCTAAACACAGAGACTATAGTCATGACTCAGAACATAACCATGAAGAGCATGTAGACTCTGGCGTCAAAAGAAGCTCGTACGATGAATATGGGCTCGAAGCGAAACGACATAAGGAAGACAGATAATATCGTATAACATACAACTTATATAATTCTTTGTTTCTTTTCAAGATTGGTAGCAGAAACTTGATTATTGGCTATTTATTCATTTTTTTCTTGATTTTTTTGTTGTATTTTGTCGAGTTTCTTATAGTTTATCAAATACTAAAGAGATCAGCTCAAGTACTTTCAGATTACTGGGCCCTATTGAAAATAGTTGCTTTCGAGCATGATGCATTTTCTCATATTGTGTTTCACAAACGTCTATGGTGATTACTACAACCAGGATAAGAGAGTGATGTGTATGAATCAGTATGATATTAGACATGTCTTTGTACTCAGTTTGATATCACTCAAACAGGAAGAATGCGCTGTGCCAAAAGTAAAGTATACATATATACACGTAAATAACGGTATATCAAGCGATATTAACTGACACCAAAATCGAAGAAATTTTTCAGAGTATATCTGCTATGTAACTAAATAGATCTAAACAAACTGAGATCTCGCTGATATCAGATTAATTTCAGAAAGAAAACACCTTTGTAGCTACTTTGTAACTACAAAGTCGGCACACCATTATATCCAATGAATACAATGAAACATTGTCTTTACGTGGATCAACTAAGTTAAAATGAAAATTTGTGTTTCAAAATTAATATAGCTATGGCGATGGGCGTTGCAGTTTGGCGAGCTTTTACCTGGCAAAACTGTTTTTTCACAAAACTCTCTATATGAAATCTAAAATCTAAATGTAGAAGCTCGCGTATCGAAATGTTTTAAGTGAGTAGAGATTCAGCGCATTCACTGTAGGATCAACACAGCTAGATCTTCCAAACTAATATATACGTCTAGCTGTATTTCATCCAAACCTATCTTTCAAAATGGCTTCTAGATTGATAATGATGTGTATAAGGCGCCCTTGTGAACTTTTAGACTACTGCAGTGACTGAAGTGCATTACTAGCTTGAACTATTATATTTTATATAGATTAATCGAACCACCAGATCCTAGATACTTGCACATGCAATCTAAGTGGTACAAAAAGTTGTTTCTGTTGTTAGACAAAATTACATTGGTTCATCTTCTAACCTGCTACTAATACGTTTGATACTCAATGTTGATATTGACATCATGAACAAAGCAATTGCGTATTATAATAAGTGTCTTTGTCAATAAAATCATTTCAGTTTTATGTTCCATGAATAGCCTACTTATCAGGTCATTCTTGTAGCATGTTTGTCTTAGCTAGCGACAATTCTAATAAATTATTCGACGCGCTGTTCTTTTTTGAATAATGTTTTATATCTAAAGTTTGGTTATCATATTCATGTCAAGATTTGTGTTCTTGTTGTTGTGGTGTGTTGATCTGATTTACATATCGTGGATATAAGTTAATGTTATTATCATCTTCTTTCCTAGTACAAGAATCAGGTCTGACATTTTTTCCACAATGTCGTCAAGTTTTTCAAGATTGAGTTTTAGAATAACCTGTGTAAAAACATAACCTAAGGATATCAAACCAAAGAATAAATTGTTTCTATTTTTCAATCTCCGACACATCAGCTATATTGCGCTACTGGAGTTATGACACATATACCCAAAAAAGAATGAGCAGAAACGAGGCACTTAAAATCAATTGTCCTTTTCCAGATGTACCCAACCATAAACCGGATCCTATTATGACATCTATAAAATATCCGATATTGTCTTCGCCAGATTCCTTGACAATTGCATCTTCAACATCGAACTCAGGACCTGAGTCTGGCACTTGGATACTTAGATAAACAGGTTTGTGGTCAGAGGTAACAACTTCTTTTACGCTATCATATTTAATGATAGACTCTTTACCAGAATAGCTCAAGTAAAAGATCCGATCACACCACGATGGTGCACGATTGGGTTTGAATTTTTCGGTGGTTCCAATTAGGTATTTGTAAGTCGGCCTGAAAGTAATTGGGGCCTCAACAAAGCCAGTGAGGACCTTCCGGTCATGAACTAGCTTGGTAAGTTCATCAGATTCAAATCCCAGCTCGTCTTGAAACAGTAATGCATCTGAAGAAGTTGTTCTGTAGTTGAGATCTCCCATAAAAAAGGTATGAGTTGATGGTTTATACAACGCATAACCATCCCCAAAGTCCAAATTGGCAGCGATCGTTCTGAAATTGGCATTTCTTAGATCGTAGAAACCCTCGCCAGCTGCCAGATGGGCAGCAACAAATGTGAATTCTTGCTCTTTACCTAACTTTTTTATCAAAATTCGAGCCCCGGCACCGCCTTTTAGCGATGATCTAAACATACCACACCTAACGCTTGATGTTCTAATCTTCACGACTTCTACATTCTTAGTGAAAACCAGAATTGCAATTGCTCCGATACTATTTTTGACGGACAGCTTGAAGCCTCTTTGGTGCACTGCGTTCACAAATGGGATTATGAATTGTGTGGTATCGCTGAAACATGCTGGTATAATCGGACTAATTTCTTGCAGTGCAAAAACTACGATATCTGGATTCGGGCTTGTCAGGAATGCTTTTTGTAATGCCGATTCAATAACAGTTTGTGATTGAAGAGTTTTGCCGCAGTTGAACGTGATTAATACAAGATTAGATGGCATTCTTATGTGTCGAGTGAAAGTTTAGAAATTTAGAAACTGAAGAAGCTGTTCAAAAAGTCTGAAACGATGATCGTGAAGACAGCCTTCATTCTTAAATACATCTGGGGAAGGTTAGGGCTATAATAATGGGTCCTGGACTGACCCCCAGGTTACCTAGAAGTTCAACTTTTATTATGAGTACTGAGCACACAGTAAATTTTAGAGGCTTACAAAACATTAACTGTTACTGATATCAAGACCACATTATGTAAATAGTGCTCTCAATGAACTGCTTATACAATTGATCCCAAGCCTTTTGTGTAAATTGGTTGAGAAATCAGTGCAAGTGAAACAGCTTTTGATAAGTGTTCTTATTTATCAGATCAACTATACTTTGGCAAAGTTATGTGATTGATCTAAACATGAATAACTTTTTCTCAGAAGATATTTCTTTAGCCTGTACAAATAGCAGCAACTATTTTTTTTCTTTCGGATTGATTAAAAACAACGAAGTAATAAATAGCTAGTCACAAAGTATTTACCGAACTGAATAAAACGCAACCCATGTGCTCTAGTATCGAAGCTTGTTCTACTAATAATTTAAAAAAAAAAAATATTACGTTTTATAGAGACTCTTTCATGGCCCGAACAAATATGCAATTGCTCAGATTTACAACCTTTGAAATTCCTTCTAAAAATCATTAATTATATAAATACAACATCACGAAATTTAAACAGAAGTGAGGATATCGGAGTCACCAGCATCAATAATGGTGAGAGCACCAACACGGAAAAGCTTACCACAAGCAGTACCGAGTTCGTTGTTACCACCTTGGAAGTGGTGAACGTTGACCTTAGCAAGAAGGGCGTAGTATTCCAACTCAGACTTTCTAAGAGGAGGAGTGTTACCAGCAATGATGACAAGCTTGGCCTTACCGGAACGGAGGGCCTTCAAGGTGGACTTGTAACCAAGGGTGTATTTACCAGACTTGATAGTCAAAGCAAGCTTGCTGTTGACGGTATCTTGGGACTTCTTTGATTTAGGGGCCTATAAATATAGTTAGCATTTCGGTTATCGAAAAAGATAATGTGAATAACACAAACCTATCGTACATACCATCTCTGCGCTTTTTGAAATAGAATTGCACTCCGGAACGATGTGTGTTGGTGTTGGGAAAAGAAGAAAAAGATTGTGATAGTTTCACTCCATAGATTTTTCAATATGAAAATTTTTTGAATTTCCAGCCCTATTTTACCTTACCCTCTAAGAAAGGCATGCTGTTGTTTTATATAACTTAGACTTTAGGCATTCTGATATAACTATCAAAAGATGTGGACTTCATATTACTTAGGTACAAAATTTACAGAAGAATTTAGCAGTCACAACATCCGAATTGGGATGGTACTAAAGTTTGCGAAAACTCCATGCGCATTACATAAGATGTTCTTATTTGGGGTTAGGAATATATTCTATATCATGTGACTATATATTAACTGTTAGTATGCAAAGAAACTATTATGGAAAATTTTTTCATTTTCAGACCAGGCTTGCTAGATTTTCCCTTTTTTCCCTTTTTCCACTTTCTTAAGTCTTGCAATAACCCTATCACGACTCAAGGTAAGTTCATATAGTTTATGAATTTGATGTGTGTTTGAATGGATGGAGATGAGATGAGATGAGATGGCAATATATTGGAGCGGATCTTATTTCAGTGTGGTGATGTTTTCATACTTGTTCGAAGGATGAGCTAAATTTCGACGATGGACTACTTTCAATAGAAGCTGTGGGAATGTTAGACTAGGATTTTTCAAAATAAGACACTGAGATATTTCGACTTTTATCTTAAGGCTTCAATCATTTGAACACTCGATTTTGTTATCTGGTACAGAAATGCTGACTCGAATTTAGGTAGCCAACAATGAAGATCGAAATTGACTCTTTTTCAGGTAACAAGATCTACCCTGGCAGAGTAAGTAATTTGTCATTGCATGTCAGATAAAGCACAGAATTAACAGCATTATAAATAGGGTACTCTCTTTGTCAGAGGTGACTCCAAGATCTTCAGATTCTACTCCTCCAAGACTGCTTCTCTCTTCCACCAAAGAAAGAACCCCAGAAGAATCTCATGGACCGTTCTCTACAGACGTAAGCACAAGAAGGGTGTTACTGAGGAATCTTCTAAGAAGAGATCCCGCAAGGCCGTTAAGCACCAACGTGCTATTGTCGGTGCTTCTCTTGATGTCATCAAGGAGAAGAGATCCATCAGACCCGAAGCCAGAAAAGCTGCCCGTGACCAAGCCATCAAGGATGGTAAGGAGAAGAAGAAGGCTGATGAATCTAAGAAGAGAGCTGAAAAGGCTAAGAACGTTGCCTCTAAGGGTGCTAACATCTCCAAGCAACAAGCCAAGGGTGCTCACCAAAAGGTTAAGGCCACTTCTCGTTAATTTATAAAATAATATACTTTGTTTGATATGGGTCTTTTATATTTTAATGATTTAGCTTCCAATTTAATCATAAATTAAGTTGTGGAGACAGTAAATTGGGGAATACAAGATGAGTTTCTGGTGTCGAGCAATCAAAGTTGTTCTGTTCGATCAAAGAAACATCTCTTCATAAGCACTGCGTAGGAAGCTTTAGGTATTTTCCAAATTAGTTTTACGGTAGTTGGAGATGTTTGAAGCTCACACATCAAAATTTGTATCAGTGATAAATATCGTCTTTGCTTTATAGAAATTGGCATTTAATTTTTAGTTTTTGAGCTTTTGGTATAACGTTTATAGCTTATACTACAATTCTAAGGTATATGTCTTAATATTAGGTAATAGTTTAATCATTCAAAATTGGAATTGCCCTTCACTGATTCTTTTCCGTCTCTTCTTATTGGCCCATCCTAGTTCTGCTTTTTCTCCCAGGGCTTTAATTTTCAATTCCATTCATTCTCGTCAATCATTCAAATCATCGCATACATTCAAACACAAAATGTCGAACGCTAATAGCATGTCACCTTTAACGGGTGAATACGAGGTAAGACCTTTTTTCTCAATCTCTGAAACGCATGTCCTCTAATGATAAAACTATTGCAGATTATCGATACTGATCCTTACTTCACAAAAGTCTTGAGATATTTGCGCCCATCAGATTACGCTGCTTGGGCTGCATTCACTGTCGGTGGACCTCTGTTCCTTTCTCTTTCCGAGCGTATTTCTAGTTACAACAAATTTTCGAAAGTCACTAGTCGTGGCTCTCGAATTGCATTATTCAGTGGTGCCATCGGTGGCTTTTTCTACGTTTATCAAAAATCTGTAAGACGTTTCCAAGGATCTTTAGAGAACAGCCGCGAAGTTAAGAAGGATCGTTACGAGATGAAGTCTATCCTTGCCAAGGGTGAAAAACCTTATGGGGAAACCGACTTATCTCCTTGGGTAGCTAGAGTCGCCGCTAAAAACTCGACTTATTCAAATATGTTCTTGGATGTTTTCCCTTGGTTCAACATTGTTCACCACGAATACCACGGTGTTAACTTGAAGAAATATTACGAAACTCGACCGGGTGAGGAAGAATGGGGATTTGATTTGAAGTGGCCTCAAAACTAGAGTGTCTACACTATAAAGTGGAAGGTGTCGTGAAGGTGTATATTCATTGTTTATTGTATTTTTATTGTCAATTGAAGATTTTCTTAGATCAAAGCTATTTGCGATTGATGAGCTTATGCCTCGATTCAGTATCAATCAAGATTTGTTTTTTATGATTTGGTCTTCATTGTTACACCTGTACAAATATGGGTTGTGTGTTATCTCAGTATTATCAAAATAGTTCATCTCAAGATCAATCCGTCTCACCTTTCGTTTATTCTTAAGATTAAATCTTGGTTTACTGCCAGGTCTAGTCACGCCTTGAACTATATAACCGATAGCACTACCCTTCCCGGAACTTCACTTAGTCTTGTCTAGTAGGCTTACTAGTGAATTTATCACCTGGATGTTTCTTAGTGCAACGAGATTATTCTATTGGCATGTTTATCTATTGTAGATGTATTAGAAGCCAACAGTGATCAGAAACAACGAACTTAAGCACATTTTAGTTTGATGCCTTTTCTTCTGAACTGATCTCAGTGCACACCCTTGGAAAATATTGATTTTTACTTCTGTTCTATCGTAATTTTAGGCAAACTGTCAAAAGCCCTTACAACTACTAACATTACGTTGGTTCACCATAGGCTACGTGAAACATGTGTTTTTCTGTAATGCACCATTCCAGCTTCTAAGAACGTAATTGGAAAAAGGATTGTTTTATCATCTGCTGAATTATAACAGGGACGCACAGGCTTTTTACAGACCAAACCGAAAGTTTTGCTTGAAATAAATCACTGTAAAAGCACTTTACAGTACGTGTATAAATCGTAACAAAATTTTCTCTGAAAAATATCGATATAACCAAGAAGTGCTTATATATTATAAACATTAATAATTATTGTACATCTTTTAGAAATATGGAGCCCATCCTATAACCGAAATTAGTACCCTGAATATATTTTCTGAACAAAAAGAGTGTATACTTACCGCAAAATATTTGTGCCAAATTGTGAGGATCCATAGCTTCTCGAATTAATTGGCTAGTCAAAGCATCCACACTCAATGGGTTATTCAACTTCCTTTCAACTCCCCCTAAAGCTCTATCTTCAGGAGACCCGTCCGCTGGATTTTCAATTATCATTGTTCCCAGCTTCTTTTGCTTTAGAGGAGAGACCGTCCTATTCGAAGTTAGTAAATCTATGATTGATCAAGTCAGCGCATCAAGCTTACCAAACGTAAAGGGGATCGTATTTCAGAACATTTAGAACAGTCATGATCCCAATTTTTTCGTTTCGAAGGACTTGCATTGAAAAATTGCAGCATCTTTTAAAGATTCCTTCTGTGCCAGATACCCCCATTCCGTCAACTATATCCCGTGTAAGTCTGAATGGGACCAGCTCAGGAACAGTCAAAAGTTTGCCTTTGTCAAATGCAATTCCCAAATCAATATGAACAATTTGGCCTGATTTTTTGTCAATCAGAATATTACTACAATGTCTGTCGCCAATTCCTAATATGTATCCACCCATTGAAGAAGCGGCCACTGACCGTGTGTACCGAATGCGATTTTCAAACCATTCGCTTGGATCTTTAAAATGCTCAAAAAAGAACATGTGGAAAACAGGTCGTAATTGTTGCTCGATCAGAGAATACTTTTTTAGTTTCTCCTGTAAAGGTTTATCCTGCACCTTTTTCAGTTCTTTTCTTGCCACAAGATGGGAAATCTTGTCTCCAGGTCTAAATGTTTTGTGAGCTCCTATCAAATAGTCGTTTAAAGACACTGTATCCTTAACAAACTCAATGATGCCACCAGCTGTGCCTAGCGGTATGACTTTGTAAGTTTTAATAGACAAGTTTCTTGATCGAGTATCAGGGTATTTGTTAAACATAATGTTTAGTTTTTCAAAGACCTGTTCCATAATAGAATCTTGTCTGAGGTCATCATTACCTCCTTTGAACAGCATAGTGTAGGTATTTCCGTCAGTGGCAACGCATTTTACAATCTTAGGAGCACTCAAACCAGATGCGATGTCAATCTTGGTTTCCATTCTCACAATAGTAGGAGGAGAATATTTCAAATCCTGCCGAACAGGGACGTTGATGGTGGGAGGAGGGAAATTCAATTTCGGTAAAGTCCTAGTCCACCATGAAATTCGTGAGCTTGACAAATGATGAAATGAAAAGGTTTTCTTGATATCATCAGGAACCTCGGTTCTTGCTAAGTCCATAGAGTATTTCCTGAAAGTGTCAATATCATCCAGCAATGATTTATTTCCATGCACTGTCAGGCTCCTCCAAAGGTTCCGTGCTGCTTCAGTTCTAGGAACTGGAGTTTTGGATTTGTCGTTTTGAATCACACCCAAGAGTTGGTATAGCGAGTGATATGGATGCTCAATGCACAGTCTTTTGAGAATTAGTTCAAGATTTTTAGAAAAGTTTTTGCTATCTTCTCCCAGTCTTGAAACAAGTTGGTTGATCCAGGGTATAAACAGGTAAGACGGAATCAAAGAGAGATGTAACTGAATCTGATCATCGTCGTCAATTAGCCTTGCTTTTACATTTGCCAGCCAAATCGACATGAATGAGGAAATGTATTCGTCATTTCCTGAATGCAAAGCAGCCAATAAATAAAACTTCGCGCTGTATTCTAAAAACATTGACTTTGAATGGCTCAATTTGTTTAATTCTTGATCATCAAGTTTATGATACTTTCGCAAATCATTCATATGCCTTTTCTCATAATTCAGTTCCTTCATTTCTTTGTCTGTCAGTTTTCCTATGCTTTTTTCTTTCTCCATTACTAGCTTCCCTAAGTCTTGTATCTCTTTTTCTTTATAGTCACGAAACTTCTTGACCCTAACTAACTCCTCATTGGTGGACGGGTTATGGTATTGCTGATCACAGAATTGGGCAAAGGACTGATAGACTTTAGCAAGTTTATATTCTGATCCGTTATCTTTGAGAATGTCACTAGCTGGGGCCAGATAAGAAGTGAAGATAGAATCGGGTGCCTCAGCTCTAGCCTCAGATGTCCATTGAACCTATTGAAAGTTAGTCGATGCAAGCAAAATCATCGTGTAAAAATTAAAAGTACTCACCAGCAAAGAGTATATCAAAGGAAGTTCCTCTTTTGTGCTTGATTCAGATATAACGTCATCTACCAAATGTTTGAGAATCCCAATAGAAAGTTTTTGATTTCCCATGAGCCAAGTCGTAGTAGCTGTCTCCAGTTTACTCCAAAACTTGAGTTTTTCCAATGTCGGAACCAATTCGGGTGTTAGTCTTTTTGCAGAAAACGATGATACCAAGTTTTCTAGCTTCACCAACGAGTTTGTAGCCTGCTGAATTTTGTTGTGTTTTCTAGCCATCTCCGAGTAGTACTGTATACTGGAGCCTTCTAGCTTAGCAAACTTGAAGTCGTGACAATTGTTCAGATAACTAAAACACAATTGTCTAGATAGTAATATGTCTTCGAGTTTTTCGAAACTTGCAGTGGACATCCAGCTTTCAGATTTTTTCTGTAATTCATCGTATATGCCGCCTTCTATATCACTCTCGGTAAGATTCAGAAGCACTTCAGTTTCTTGTATAATTGAGAATATTGCAGTTGAGTCGTTCCATTTCTTTGACTCCGCAGCATTCAACGACATTTCGTATGCTTTAGGTATCGCATCAATATCATGAGAATTGATGCTTTTAAACATATTGAAAAGTATTGCATCATCTGTTTTGGGATTTTCGATATACCCTAGGTCCCATTGCTGCAACTTCCAAGCCTGGCTGTAATTAGTGTTCTCCCATAAAGACATAGCATCAACAATAACTTTTGAAGTTCCGACCATCCCTAGTTTGGACAGGCTATTTGCTACCAAAAGACTGTTAGTCGGTGTAAGGTTTTCATTCATTATTGCCGACTGGTACTGCAGCAACTTGGAATGTTCTTTCTCAAAAGCTAGCGTTTTCATGGCTCCATGAATTGTCGGTTCAGCAGGAATAGCATAAAACATATCAGGGTCTTCAACATTCTCGTAAACTTTGGCCAGGTAAGAATAAGATTCAAATAGACTATTGTTTAGTTGCATAGATGACCAATCCATCTCAGCTAGCATCAAAGCATCGTTAGGCCGTCCATTTTCAAGACAGCAGTTAACAGCAGCCGCTAAATCGATTTCAATATATTTTGAACCATGTAAAAGAGAGGAGTACTTTCTGGAGTTCAAATAAAAGAATACGTCAATAATCAGATTTTTTACCTCTGGATTTCTAACTTGACTCAAGCAGTAGTTTAGGTATTTATCCAGACTAAGATCTCTCTTCTCTGTGACAACATTTTTGAGATAGGCTTCCAAAATATAAGGAAAAACGGATTCTCCAAACGCAGGAATGGAAGTTAGAACTTTTTTAAGACCATTGAGTTCTTTGCGTTGAGACAACATCTTGTACAGCAAGAAAGAACACATTTTGTATATCCACTCTTCTTTATTCTCAATTGCTGCAGATATATCATTATAGTCAAATTGCTCCAACGCCAAAACTTTGACTCTAGATTCGTAATTGTATAGTTCAAGTTCAGCGGAATTGAATGCCTTGTATATCGCTTCACTACTTTCCATAGAAGCGTGTGCTCTTATGTAACGCATGGAATCCGTGGCATAGTTAACTATTGTGATATCATTGGTCGTAGTCAGCTTTTTCAGTTCTTTAAATATACTGACCATAGGGTCAGCTTCTGTGTTTTCTTTTTTATGCTTCTGCATGAAAACATCTTCTCTGGTTTCCGAATATAGCTTCCCTATCAGTCGTGAGAGCCATACTGTAAACCCCGTCGTCTTTAAAATATTCAAAGATACTATCCGACTCAGAACTGTCTTCAGAACTGTTCTATCTATATCTGACAAAAGCTTTAGCTGGAATGACCTGTTACTGTCAACCTGTATAGCAATGATATTCATAACTCTAATTAGTTCGTTATCTTCTAGATTAAGGATCAAGCCCAAGAAGTTAGGTTCTGGAAATGAAGGGTTTTCAAACCGGAGCCACGAAATCGTGGTCTTGAGAACAATTTGCAAGTTGTAATCTAAAAACATTATCCACTCAAAAACCCAATCCAGTTCAAAACCAGTTGTTGGGTTCTCCAGATATCTTTTTTGAAAAAAGTGCTCTAAAACGGGGAGAATATATTTGAACAGCAAAGGTTTTAGCTTCCTGTCAGTGTTTCTAACAATGACGCTCAAAATCTTTAAGACTTCATTTTGAAGCATTTTAACAGACAATAAAGAGACTGCCGATCTTACCACGATAAATATATGGTCAGACTTGTAGAAATTCTCAGCAAATTGGTCCGACAGAAATATTAGTCTTCTTAGGTTGATTCCTTTTTGACTTGGATCAACCGAGCTGGAAATTCTTACAGAGACCTGGTGAAGCATGAAAGATACTTGCTCCGGAGTGATTTTTGATCCATCCATATTCAACTTAACAACAGCGGCTGCACATTGAGCTGGAGATATCAAAGTTTGCGGGAACCTAGCCAGTCTTGCATTTTCAGCCCCAGAATATATTTCGTCTAAAATACCATTCAGACCTTTAGGAATAACTTCTGGAATCTCTGCAAAATCTGTTAGAAGTGCTAATGAAGATATTATTACTGGAAACTTCAGCTTGCATATTCTTTTCCATTTTTCGGTACCAACAACTTTAGTCACCCAAAAATTAAGCGAAACTCCGTCCGAATTAAATATTTGTAAAACTAAATCATAAGAAAAGGCTCTAGGGCCAGCTTCAGCTACTAAGTCATCCGCTGAAACTTCTTCTATCATGTCTTCAAACTTCTCCAGTAAAACCATACTTTGCTCGTGCATAGTAAACATCGATAAAACAGATAGAACATCATAGTTGTCCTTCTCAAAGTCCATTTCGGAAGAGTATCCAAAATATTGAAAAGGTATGGAAGCCTTGACGTTATTAGTTTCCCAGAGATACAACAGCTCTTCTGAAAGATTTCGGAAAAACAACTTCAAATTCGGTTCCTCATAATGGAGCGCAATATCCTTAACACTGTTCTGTAGATATGGTTTTGAGAATTCGTTTTCAGAAAGTTCTAATAGAGAAAATAAGGCTCCAACAACCAAACTGCTCGAACTCTTCGCCATGTGTGTCAACAAGAAGCAGTTGAGAGCTAGCATTTCATCCGTTCCATCTTCGTATTCAACTGTATCCAAGATCATATTGTATAACTGAACGTGCGTTTCAAATGAACAAAGATCAAAAAATTGATGCAATTTAGAAGCCATGTTGTATATAATATCATTTGATTTCGCAATTACTTTCACAAAGCAAGTCGCAAAGTCGTTCTCTTCGTACAATACAATATCGGTATCATACTTCATAGTTTCCATTATAAGATCTTCGAATTTAATCATCGTCAGATGATTATGGTATCCTTGATCTATATGCAATCGCGCAATCCATTGAAAGATTTCTACACAGATGCTTCGAAGTTTGTCGTTTTTTATCCAAATAGAAACGTGGTCTTTCAGCACATCTAAAAATAAAGATATAGCGGTTTCAGCATGATCCCACTCAATCTTTCCAATAACGTTTCTACTTAATATTGTAATCAATTCTCGAAACGTTGTAGCAGTGAGTTCACTTGTATCGTCTGTGGACCCCATATATCCAAGCAAAGAAACACACACAGGTCCCACATCATTTTCGTTTATGTTTTCAAGTAATTCTCTCACGCATTCCATTAAGATCTTTGTGGGGTTACTGAATTGAATTTTGAGAACTCTCAGGCGATTAAATATTTGAAACAAGTGAACCTGGCTATCCGAGTTTGCCAGGTTAACCGAATGCATGACAGAAAAGTTGGGAACTTTCACCAATACCTCTGATTCTTCATCCGCAAACGATACCTCCCTGTTAATGTTATCAAGCAAATTCAAAACTGATGTACAAAATTGCGCACATATATTATGATAAAAGTCTGTGTTAAATTCTAAATGTGTTTGTGTTAACAGTTCTGTACCCATAATGATTCTTTCGACGTGGGTTTTCTGTAATGAAGCTTTCTTTGCTACAGTCAAGGTTTCGGTCATCATTAATTGAGAGCTCAGAGACAAGGCTCTGCATTCTGATTGGAATATGGCAAATTCCTGTTCGTATTTGCAACAAAACAAAATTACTGACCAGCCTAGTTTTAGTATGGATTCATAGAGTAGTGGAGTGCTGGCAAATCTTGCTGCATTTGGAGGATCTCTTAGGTCTTTGCAGGTGTGATCTATTGTCTCAATCCAGGAATTTAATATTAATAGCACAAGTTTTCCTGAAGGTGTATGTCCAACATTTATATTCTTTTCTGTTGCAGCAATACTATCTGTCATCTTTTTGTCGAAGAAATAATTCAAGCCGATTTCTCGAATTTTCAATTCCTCCATAGCACTCACAAACGGGCCCTCATATCTAATTTGCTTCATTGTTGTATACTTCACTCCAAGAGTCCAAAGCATAAACTCACAAACAACCATTGGATCAATAGATTCCACATTTTTTCCATTTTTCACGTCCACTTCCCATTGTGTTCTGCACCAAGCCAACATTCTCTCGACAGCACTATCAAATCTCTGAACAATAATTGAGCTTACCTTTTTCAGCACCAGTCTCGCCAAATTGATCACTCCAATAGATAACTTTGGGCCACTTAGATCGAAGAACCCCACCAATCGCTCGATTCGCGCAGGCAACTCGTGTGCTGATATCCTGTTTTGTTCGATTAACGTCGCTAAAAAATGACTACCTAACGGTGTAAAACTTGGATTGTAAAATCTTTTGCAAATGAGGTTCCAAAGGTTGTCCAAATCAGCAGAGGGAGGACTTAGTATAGAGGGGTATGTGTGTAGAAGGTCCGAAAGTGTTAGCAGTGACCATGCGGACAGTTGAAGGTTAGAACTAACTGCTGTATTAGACAGATATTCGTAGGCAGTTATTACACAGGGTTCAGGGAGAATATTATGGTCAAGGTAAAAAATAAAAGATTGGATGGATCGAACGTTTGCATCATCCAACGATTTGACGAAATTGAAAGCTATGTGATCTTCGAGTGTGCCAGAGCCTGTTGATTTTTCAATGTTCAGCCGCAGGCGCTTGGTTCTTTTGAAGTATTCAGAATAGCTCAAAATGTGTTTTATTGTTTCAATGTGATAATAACTGATAGCAGTCATCCATGCCATAATATTCCCATCCTTTTTCAAATGGAAACATCTATGTTTAAACAAGCATACTTCCATTCCATCGTTCAAATCTACATCTTCCGTAGTCATAACCGAGCCAAACGCGCTCGTATCCCTCTTCAATACCTGATCCAAACCTTTCATAACCGCAGCGTACTCTTCCTGGTTTTCGCTATCCATATTGTCAAAGTCTCTAAAGACTTTGAGCCAGAAAGGAGCAGCATATTGCACGAAAATCAGCAACTGATTTTTTACTGTCAGTTGTTTCGATTCCCACATCTTCGGTATATGCTTGAGCACTTCCATGGCTACATTTAGACAAATTTCTATTCGACTTGTCGATAGTTTTTGCAGTACTCTCCAACCAATCTCTAAAACAGGTGCTTCTGGAATTATTGTTCCGTTCGAAACTATCTTTTCGACAGCTAGCCACATATCAACAACAATGTCGATTTCGACTAAACAATTGCGTAATACTGCAGCAATCGCTTCTGAAAACTTGAACAACGCCAGTGGTAAACTCTTTTGCTGAACCTCTCCAACCACTCGACACAAGAACTTCACTAACTTTGCGACCAACTGTTTATCCAAGTGCTCTGCAATGTTTGGTACTTCAAGCATGTCTCTGAGTACATGAGCGTAATTATCAATGATAGGCATACATACAAGCTCCTCGATTGTCGGGGTCATTACAGTGTCTGTAATATGCGTGATGATGGTCGACACGAGTTTTGGTTTCAGAGTGTTCAGGCCATTGTCGATAAGAGTTCTGTACAATTCGGAGATGGTTCTCAGACGGTCGTAGGTCGTATCTGAAGATTGGTTTTTGGAGATCGTAGATATATAAGTCAAACGTTCTTTGATTAAGACATCAGAAAGACGCTCGAGAAGAATTTTCCGGTGTTTGTAGAGAAGTTTATTTGTCGCGATGTACGTCCGGAGTTGATTTAGCCCGTTGTTTCGATCCCGAATCTTTTCGGAAGATATAAGAACTAGAAGTCAAAAAGAAAAACAATATTGGTTAGGTTGCCGTCAAAGCTAGTAATATAGAACTCAACATACCGATTGTCTCATTGAGGGAGGGGCATGACATCGTTGGTAGTAAAGAAGTGTAGAAAAATCATACAGCTTGATCTCAGATTTATTTTTTGTGTGGAGGTCCTGGTGTAAACACTCTAAAGTCACTGATTTTTTTCACGTTGAAATTTAACGAGCTTAAATTTCATTTTCGGCCTTTCAACTTTTGTGCAACAATAATTGAGTCTAGTTATACAACATACGAACATAGCGTTTTTGTGTTGCCGTCATTGACAAAATGAACCTTTTAGAATGGGTTTATGATTGTTTGAATTTCTCCAGTCTCGAGATTTTTCAAAAGGTATTGACAGAACTCAATCGTTTATTACAGTATATTGGGTGATAAATATTTCCATGCAACTCAATGCACTAGATATAAGGTATTTAAAAGATGCTACAACCAATATTGTGTAGGTATTCGGTGATCTTTTGAACCATTACTGAGAATATCAACAGTCTTGGATAGAACACGCATTATCATCCAAGTCATAGGCTGTTCTGTTTTCACAAACTATCGGACAACATGCTACTGTAAATCGTAGGAGCAGATCAACCACTTCTGATCAAGAGCTGCACATAGCACTGACAAAACTCGTGTATGCAACTAAAAAACCATTCTTTAAGATAATCCAACAGTTCCTATACGCTCATCTACCTTAATAAATAAAAGTGCACTAGATAATACACATAGCAATGCTTAGTTTATCAAAGGTGTTGCGTTTTGTGAAGATGTTCATCAAGCAGAATATTTCCCACTCTGCGTACAAGTTATTGAATTTAACTATGCCCACAAAAAACGCGTTTTTCATGATCTTCTAGTTTATAGAATTTGTCTAAAGATCAACAGATTGTTTATTGATGAATATTGAAGTAAATATTGCAATCAATCCTAACCACTGCCGACAGAGAACAGTGAACGCCCTTTCGTCACCATTCAGCCGTATTTGCCTTAAACAGGAAGTTTCTTAATAGGCACTTCCCAAATAGGAAATATCAAATAGAGACCAACAAGTTATCGAAATCTTATACCGTGCGGTGCGCATATATGCTAATGGATCTCTTAGACATTGCACGTAGAGTTATAGTCAAAGTCCTTGTATATTGTATCATACTACAAACTACGTTATAGATAAAGTTTTTAAACTGTTTGCTAGCAGTTTATTTGGAGCAGTCAAACTGAAACATTTAGACATTTTCGTGATAATAAAGTTTATTCAAACTCACATGGAATATTCAGATGTGCAACTCAATTCGTAACAGCATACAATACTTCTGAAATTTGAACAATCAGATTAGGACAGACTACCATCCAACTCATTACCATCGTCATCTGAGTGAGTACTGTGGAGATCATGAGAGCCTCAGGAAAGGTATTACTATTTGGCAAATACAGATATGATTTGAACTATTTGAGTGATAATACGTAAAATTCGTCGCTGAAATCAAAATAATAAATCTATGTATCACACAGTGATTCACACTATGATATTATATTTTAGGGACTTACATCTTGACAAAGTATTCACGATTTATTTTGTTCTCACTTATAAAAGTAAATCTAATCTACAATAGTTAATAATCTATCACAAGCTCTCAAGTAGCTAGTTTATTTGTCTATTTGAAATCAATCATTTACGATAGACTAAGAAGAAGAACGCGTGCCCACAATACTTTCACTTGAATATCGTTTCAGCTCCCATATTAGCTAAACGGTATCTGGTTTAGCAATCATGATAGCATGACTCGCCAATAGGCATATCCTTTCTATTAGTGACGTAACTACAGATTTGCACAGGACAGGACTGTTTATTTTCCCCAAATTACCATTCCTACCAGTCATGCCGTGCATGATAGTAATTGTCCATATTCCGTAATTGTAAGAGGTGCAAACCTGGGTTACATTTGTCAGATCCGGCCGTTTTCGGGGGGACATTGATGGATGGCCTTTTTCAAATCCAGTACAATCTAGAACCTGTCAGATTCTGTCGCTCGTTACAGAAATAAACATATCACCAAATGCGAATTAACATTATTTCTTAAATAATAAAGGTTCAAGCTCAGCTCAGTAACGCAACTTCTTTTATATCATCAAATATGGAAGTTTATCCAAGTCATTACAACAGAGCCTTCCCCATCAGTGATATCATAGATATATCAGAGGACTAAGCTTCTGCTGATGGGCATGCAAAGATCCATAGTGATCGTAATATTTTACAATTATATATCCCGATATATCTCCAGAGAGCTATTCACCTCAGCTATTACATATAGATCATTTTGACGACTTTTGAGCCAAAAACTGTTAAGATTAGCATTGAATGTGGATCTTGTACAACTTGTACTACGCGTTAACGATTTGAGTTTGTCTATAACTGGCTCAAGTTCAACCCCAACTCCCTGTGAGACTTGGCTACTTGTTACATGGCAAACCGCAGGTGAGGGTGAGAATACCGTACGTACTGTGCGTAACGTATTGTACACAGCCACTCAACTCCATCGTCAGAGCACAGATGCAAACACGCACAGTACGTAAATCTACATCACGGCATATACAGATTACTCAACACGTACGTACACATTCATACCCGGCACTCAAGAACTTCAAAATTAGCAATATACCAGGGGTAAAAGTCATCCAAAAAGCTCTCTCCCCCTTCTCTCTCTCTCCCCAGAAAAAATAAACAGAAAGCAGATCCAAGATATGTACACAGAAGCAGGCACAGATATTTGATAGGCGATAGGCGATAGGCGCAAACAACGCCAGGAACAAACGTAGATCATTATGTAACTAGCGTTTTATGTGTGCAAAAGCCAGTAAGGCACACAATGGAAAAGTATCACTGTACCCTCAACACATAATGGCCATGGGTTAGGTTCCCCCAACGGTTTTGTAACTCACACGGATAATTGGTATGGTACGGGACATCATTTCTGAGACTCATCGGTTAGCACTCACATCTCTACAAACCTTCGTGCTTTGTATAGATAAGTTATACAGATAGTTGCTATTGTTGTGATACAGGAACAATTGGTATGCCACTAGTGAAATTACATGGAACGTATTATATAGCAAGTGCTACTAATTGTTCCGTTGCTATCGTTTTTGTGAAGAGCCAGCTATTGATAGTAACCCAGCCTTTTAGAAATAGCTATATTCATCGACGTACGTGTATGTGATAGCTTGGATGTTGTGCTTTAAATATCGATGGTACCTGGGCTTGTCATTCCCATGACACCACTTGAACTAACACTCACGAGTAGTGATGTTCATCCCCTAAATGCCAAAGAATGCTCTGGATATCATAATATCATGTTGTAGTATAAATATTTTGTGAAATCCTGGTTTCTTAAGTTCTTGATATCTCTACTCGTTGTCTCAATTTTTTAGGATTATTATCATCTGCGGATATCAGAGAAAAGAATCTAATGAAGAACCCAGTCTTCCATATACTTACGGCGTTGATAATAACAACGGTTGTTGCCCTTGATATTGGTAGGCCTTTCAGTCTTTTCACCATCCATCCGTCCTCTGTGGTTAATCTACAGCCTTTGTCGTTTTCTTGGTCAGGAGATATTGAGGTAAGCCCTTTTCCTAATAATACCAAAGTTGTCGGTACTCTTGACTCTTCTGGAAAAGTCAGTCTCGGACAAGGAAGATATCTCGCCGTGAAGAACAGCTTCTTGACAACCGATGGTGTTGGATCTGTCTTTGACTTTATGGGAAAGGATTTGACTTATCGCAACTCTTCTAAATTCAAGGCTGTTAAAGTTGGAAGCGTGTACAAAATCAAAACCGGGTTGACATGGGGCAATGGATCCAATGGAACAAACTCAACTAATACTACGGCATACTTCAATAGCTTGGGCGAAATCGATGTTTTTGTTAGAGCGTTCTACACTTATGGTGGGCCAAATGGAACCAATGGAACCAATGGAACTGAATGTGGAAACAATAACACTATAGCTCCAAACTGTTCGGTGCCTATTCCCACCTTCCCACCTCAAGTCAATGCTGGCTATCAACGTTCGATTACCTTAGGAACTGTTGCTTTGGGAACTTTGATTGCATTGATTTTCTAAAATTCCAATGTAGGATTTTAGAAGATTATTTAGAGTGCAGAAGCGTGAAAGAAACAAAGTAAATTGCAGTTCTGACAAGTCTTGTATCTTATTTTTTGATTTGTTTGGGTGTTTTTTTAATCGACTTAGTATATTATTACAATTTTATATTTTTTTATTAGCGATACATAACTTGAGAAAACTAATTTTAATTGTTGATCGTTTATAAAAAAATTAGAACAGTGTGTACTTGATGGCACTCTTTTGAGGTAAAAGAAGAAAGAAATAAAGCTATTCGTGATACATGAGTTTTATTTTATGATATCATCAAGTTGACAAGACAATACTACTTTAGGTATATATCGACCCAAAGCATGTGTAGATAATTAATCATAGGGTTTGAAAGTAACGATACACTACGATATTAAGCCTTAATATACAGAAACTTAATAGAAACTTTGTAGAACCAGAGTGTTCCGTGATCCATTTATGGCCATGACCGTCGTAGCGAAATCCGTGACGATACATGACAACTCTAAGTTTCTATCTATTCCCATACAAAATATAATTACTACCGCCGACAAATTAGATTTATGGTTCATGAGCGAATGGGAATAACTAAAGTAACTGCTTTATACATAAGTCAGTAGATAATGAAGTAATGGAGATTATATACATGCAATGCTCATCTGATTTCAACCAGCTTAGCACTGGAGGAGACTGTGTACATGATGTAAGGGTATTGTTCCATGGGAGATATATATGAAACGAGTGAATTGAGCTTGGGAGAATTAAAGTTGAGTGGAATGGTTACATGTCTCAGACTTCACTGTTACATGATGGAGATATAAACTAAAAAAAAAAGGTAAAAAAGAAACATTGTGTGTTTTTGTTTGTTGTTGCTGGATCAATCCTTATGAGAAGAAATCGTGAGAATGTTGTAGCAGTGGCTTTGAAATACACTTAGGGTATACTGAGTTCTACAACTTGCCTGAAAAAAGAATTGGGGTACTGATTAATATTGGTATACATAATGAATCATGATAATATTATTATTATAGAAATTAAATGAAATAAATGTCATTATGAATTCGTATGGTTAGAAACACAGCTTATATTATGGTAGTTTTGCAAGTTAGCTATAGCTTAATTTATCACCGATATTGAAACCTTCTAACAAGCCAGTTGTGTGGGTTTCAAAAACCGTATATTGATAAGATGGTCGACTTTAGCTATACTAGTGGTTCTCCTCCCATTTCAATCAGTGGCGTATATTCATTTCAACTAAATGCATGTAAGCTGTCGTAGAGAAAAATCAAATAACAATGTAATTTCATATCATAAAACAATAAATAATAAATAAGTAGATAAATCAAGGTGGACTAACTAACAATGAGTATAATGACAAGAACAAATAGCGAAAAAACTCATAACAACAATAATAAAAACAGCGGGAACGATAATAACACAAAAATGAGAACTGGACGGGGATCAACGACATGAAAAATAAAAGTAACAAAAAGAATAATAAAAAAAATGACACTGTAATGTGAGTATGACTCGGAAAATCAACCCTTCAGACTCTTCAAATCTCTTGCAACTTCATGGAACCACTGGCGTGCCACCATTAATTCCTCCATAGACCCCGGCGCCGTCCCAGCCAAGTTCCCAGGCTGGTGCCGTCTGCTGAGCCATTCCTGCAGCTGGAGCGGACTTGATAGCTGTATGTTTGCCAGATACTTTCTGTTAGGGAATGCGTTATTTCTTGGAGTTGCATGTTCAGGAACCAGGACCAATTGGGCCCGCCTGTCCAGCCCTATACTAAGACCGATTAGTACCCCGATGTCCATCAGATTGTTCTGGCTGGTCATGACGTATAGACCCTCACTCAGCGTTCCTAACTTGGTATTGGGATCAAGCTTGATGTAGAAAAGTGGGAAGAAAGGCATTGTTGCATGTATATATATGAGTGTTTACTTTGAAGGCGATAATGAATGATGATGATGATGGTGATGATGTCAATGGTAATGATAATGAGAAAAAAAAGAGAAGAGAAGATGGAACGGGATCGGGGGGACTTTATATATGAATTGAGCAGAGCCTGAGGGTGGTCTGAAGTATCAAATGGACTTGCTTTTTTTCCGTTCAATTATGAAGACCAGTCCAGTCCAGTCCAGTACTTGACTTATATTTTAGCTTAGTATATAACATGTATGTGTGGATATTTTAAGGTGCATTTCTTTTTATTTCTAAGTAGGTAAATTTAGTTGAAAATGACATACGGAAAAAGTAAAAAAGGTGCCTTTCCTGTAACAATATGTGAGGTTGACTGTCAACTCAACTTAGCTCAACCAAAATAACTTTTTTCTTCTTCTTTTCTCCCTCTCTGTCTCCCAGACCAAACCAAACCAAACCAGAATAGAACAAAACCGGTTGAAAAAGAAAGGCCCAATATTGGATACTTTTGCAACTTCAAACTGGTACCTTTCCATGAAAGATTGTTGGACATTTTCTAGAGCCATTTTTTATTGACGGGAGTCGCTATTTTTCTGAAAGTTTTCTCAGTCTATCCACTTCTTCCTTTCGTCAACCTATGAATAGATGTCTATTATAGATGACCAGTCAGTCGGTCAGCCGGCGAGTAGCTACGGGCTCAAAACTTTTGTAAGTTAGTTTGAAATAATATGTATGAAGTAGAAAGTTATGGCAAATTTGTCTATGAAAATGTTTGGGACCTGATTCAAAAATATCTTAAACGAAGTTTTAAATCTAACAATAACGTATTCTTTTTTTTTCTCCGAGATTTCATGTATAAACACAGTAAGGAACTAAAGAAAAAAAACAAAAAGTAGAAACATACTTGATTCCTTACGAACGCACTACGCGGAAAAGACATAATTCGAGTGTATGCCATTTTTATTGTTTGCAATGTCAATAAGATGTAATACCGTGCCTTAGTATTCTTTCAAATTTCTGCGTGATATATGAGAACACTGTAAGCTAATATACACCCTGTCAATATGGCAGACCGCTTATAACAAACATCTCATAAGATTCAAAGACAAAAGATTAACGATAAAAACTTGACTAGTAAATGTTGAAGCGAAAAATGATTATGTTGGGGAGAAAAGAAAAAAAAAATAATAATTGAGCACAGTCAAGTATAGCGCGGTTCTAATTAGGTCTAGTCGTGGAAAGTGTCAAAAATATGCATTGGCTTATGCTCAATTTGAAAATTGGAACCCATCAAGATATACCAAGCTTAAGCTTATGCTTTGGCCTTAACATTGTACGTAACTACTAACTACCATCATTAGAAATTCCACATGATGCAGTATATGGCACAGAGTAGCTCAGTCTTTGCCACCGGGAAAAAACAATAATTAATAGTTTGAGAATAATTATTAATGAAAGAAGGAAGTTAAGGTCTGCTCCATTTCAAATAGAATTATCACATCCATGCAATAGTGTTCATACATCTGGTTACATGTATATATTGACATACTTCCGCTATGATCTAATCTGATCGAATCATAATTAAAGTAAAGAAATCTAAATCCTCAGCTCAGGTCCATTGCAGTTTCAAAAGAACCTGATTTTTATTACAGAATGTACCGTAATGCGCTTGAGGTGTAACTAAGAGTACTATTACAGAGTTGGAATTTACTTTAAAAGTGGGTAACTTCTTTTTTTCCTAATTTTTATTTTGCTCTTCGTGAGTGGGTCTGGTTATATCTGATGACTTGTACTGACAAAAACCAAAGTTTATTGTATTTACATATTGCACATAGCATGAGAGCAGCAGACAACATAACAAGGAATAATGGAGCAGCAGGAAATCTAACTTAACCAGAATAGTAGCGTAACTTACAGCAAAGTAGGGGCAACGATGAAGCTTTGACCATAGTACCCGCTGTTGTGCTGAGAAAATGCGTGCGATAACGGGACCTGACTTTTGTTTCGAATTGGAATTTCCCACGCTGCCGCGGTGTGAGTATTTGACCGGACTGGACTGAACTGGACAGCAGTATCACTGGAGGGGGAATATATCGTGATTTAATTTGGACGCTATGTGTAAATTTATTTATTTATTAATTCTGTACACTTGACCGTTCTCAGGTAATAAATCCACCCTACTCTACTCTACTCTTGCCAGTACACGTATAGACGCTGAAAGTAGGAAAACGCGAATTTCGGAGGGACACATGCACGTACCAGTGATGCCGCTACCTGCGTAGCTGTGAATGGGCTCGTGAAATCCGATTTCATTCCCGTTATTCGTCTAGTGACTGTTCATCACAGCTTTTCTGAGTGCTTTTTTTTTTTCTTTCTTCTCTCCTTTCTTTTCAGGATAATGCTGATGGTTGGTTGGGTTCAGCTTGTGATGGTATCTAGTTTTGATGACATATGACGATTTTCAAAATAGAGCTCCATTATGATAACTTGGACTGGTGGAGTCCTCCCAAAAAGAGAGTGTGCCATAGCTGCACAGAAATAATAATTATGCTAGTGTGCTTTTCTGAATTCTTCAGTTACTCACTGCATCCAATAAGAATTTACGTGCGATGCCGTTACTATTGAACTAGGCACTAAAAATGTTTATAAGGAAAGAAGAAAAAATAAAAATAAAATAAAAATTGATAAACATCAATGATGACATTGGGCCTTAAAAACCGTTTTTTGAAACGCTAACCATTGGTGGCAGTAACTTTCACCCGCTGATCCTCATCAGCTCAGCTCCATTGCCCATCAGTCAAGCCCTGTAGATGTGGGCTATTCTAAAACGTCGAAAGTTTTAGCAGAGAGTCCGAATGGCCAAAGCTGCAGCTGGCTGGCCAGCCCACATTGTGGATCTCACGACTTAAGAGATGGTCACTAGCCTGGTTATTTGGGGCTAGACCGGCATGGGCCATTAAGAACAAAAATTGTAAAAAAAAAAAAAAAAAAAACGGTACCAAAAAAGAAAGGCTACCAGGCACAGAATTTGCTCCAACGCAGACAATAAAAGGGGTAAATTTTTTTCTACCAGTGATTTTAAACTGAATTAAATTTCTGATTATAAATTCGTAATACAGATACAGGCACATATTTTTTTATCTTTTTTTCTTTCTCCTAAACTACGGAAAGCTTTGAATTCTGGTCTGATCAAGCCTGAGAATATTAGGCTATTACTAGTAATTGTCAATACATTTATTGCTTTCAATTACCTCGCAGCAACGTATATATAGATATCTATGTAAGACCGCGTCACAAATAACTGTTATTGACCTAGTCGCAACGGTATGAGATGCGTGATCAGCGGATGTGAACGAAAACAGATCTCAATTTGTTACTGTCCATCTACATCATCTAGAAATGTGCTGTTCGAAAAGTGAAACGATATATTACCATACATATAATCAGCGTTCGTCAAAGGGCTACAGGCACACTGCTTGCAACCCCCTTATATGACTTGATTTTCTGTGCAATAGTGTAGTACAGCAGCACAATGACATGCAGTGGAGTAAATGGCCCATCTTTCCATCTCCGACGTTAATGTTCCAGGCAGGCTGTTTGAGGTATTCTGTTGGATTGATTTCAGATGAATAAACATCTAATTCTGTTTGCTGTTTACCTTCCAAATTTTCTTCAATATGTAACAATTGATCCCAGTGTTCAGGTCATACTCCTGTGGCTCTTCTCCATTTTATAGGTCCAATCATTCCAGAAGTGAAATATCTCACAAGTACGGGACCTACAGTATGTACGCATGTTGACAACGTTTTTTATAATATGAAAACCTGAAACAAAAAAATAAAATCACAGCTCCTCACATAGCTCATTCCAAATGGTCATCAACTAAAATGAAATCTACAAAACAGACTTCTTTCTCTAGCAGTGACATATAGCACCAGCCAGCTACGAATATAATAATATCTTTCAGAAAAGTGGTCCAAGTGGAGAAGTTTAAAATGATTATACAAGCTATCCACTGTGAGGGCATGAACTGTGGATTCCATGGCCTGACCTTCTTCTAGTTCTTCGAGTTCCCAACAGGACCAACAGCTCAATCCGGTCGGCCTCGAAGCCTTTGTAACAACCACCACCGTTGTCCCCACCAGATGATATCTATTCGTAGACTACATTACGCATAGATTATTTTTTCCTCCTACAGGAACAGGGTGCTGCTCAGGTCATTCAATAATGCGTTTCGTAATTTGCAAATTCTTCTAGTCCAATGAGCGAACGTGCTTTCAACCTCGTTAACTTGTTATGCACTAGTCGAAATTGTCATATTATAAGGTTTCACTGGTTCGTACAGATCTAAAAGAAATCAATACTCTACTGAGTCTACTCTGAGCTTAACCAAAAAATGACAAGGTATTGTGAAAGGTTTATGTGACTGAGAGCCTAGCATATCGCACTTGAGCTTTCACAGACACTTATATTAGTACTAAAGCGTAAAGCTTACATCCGATATAACAAGCCAGACAGAATTTCCAAAAACAGCAATATGTAAACATCCGCTAATAATAGCCTAATATGCAGCTTGTTTATTCCAACAGTTAGCTCTATCACCCTTAGCTTTTCACATTTCTCTCCCCTTAACTCATCAATCAATCTATAAAACAACAACAAAACGAGTAGTAAAGCAAAACACAAAATCAAAAACAATAAAGCATCACAATGTATCCGGCGTCACCGACAAAATCACCAGTCAGAAAATCGCTTTTATCAAAGCGACCGCAGTCTGCAATGGCAAGCTATCCTTCCCGACGGTCGCTTGATACTGCGAATGCCAACGTTAAAGTCGTGGTTCGAGTCCGGCCGTTTCTTGCTCGAGAGCAGGCCAAAAATGCGGTCTCGCTGATTACAATGCTCGGCAACTCGACAACTATAATGCCTCCACCACCAGACCCGAAAGTGTCGAATAACAGGCGCCCAACCGAGCCGAAAACCTTCACGTTCGATCACTCGCTATGGTCGACTGACAGCTCTCGGCCACTGGCCACTCAGGAAACAGTGTACGGGTGTGTGGGAAAGGAGTTTCTGGCACATAATTTGGAGGGATATCATACTTGTATTTTTGCGTATGGTCAGACGGGATCGGGTAAATCGCATACTATGATGGGGTCGGAACAGGATCCGGGGTTGATCCCTAGAACCTGTACAGATTTATTTTCAAAAATTGAACAACTAAGTTCAGCATATGTTACGTTTACGGTGAGAGTGTCTTACTTTGAGGTGTACAACGAAATGGTTCGTGATCTCCTTGTTAACAATTCCAAGAAATTGAAAGTCCGTGAATCGCCTAGTGAGGGTCCATATATAGAGGAACTTTCTGAATTCTCAGTTAAAAGCGCAGAGGAAGTGCTCAAATACCTTGCGGAAGGAACAAAATCCAGATCAACAGCTGCTACAAAGATGAATGAGGAATCCAGTCGATCACATGCCGTTTTTACGTTGATAGTAAAACAAGTAATAACGGATCCTGTTACCGACGCAACCGATGAGAAAACAGCCCGGATACGACTCGTGGATCTCGCCGGTTCCGAGCGTGCCAATTCTACAGGAGCCACTGGTCAGCGTCTACGTGAAGGATCCAACATCAACAAATCTCTTACCACTCTTGGCCGTGTCATTGCCGCCCTTGCAGAAGACTCCGAATCGCACAGGGAATCAGTAGTTCCTTACCGTGACTCTGTCCTGACGTGGATTTTGAAAGATAGTTTGGGAGGAAATAGTAAGACTGCTATGATAGCCTGCATCTCACCGACGGATTACGATGAAACATTATCGACTTTGCGGTATGCTGACCGAGCGAAAAGTATTAAGACAAGAGCCGTTGTAAATCAAGACATTGTGTCCGCAGCAGACCGTGACAAGCTACTTGCTGAGATGCAGCAGCGCATTCAAATGTTGCAGAGTAGCTTAGAAGAAAAAGAAGATTCGGAGAAGTTTAGGAAGGCGGTCAGATACTACGAGGATAGAGTTATCGTGGAAGAGAATAAGCGAAAGGCTGTTCAGGCGGAGATCGCGGCAGTTAAGAGACATAATAAACTGTTGACGGAGCACTTGAAAGAGGTTACAAATAGAAATGGATTGCTGAAGGTAGTTGATGGCGAGGAAGGACTGGAGGTTGTGAAGTGTAGTGGGTATGATGAGCTGAAGAATGAATTGGATGAAATTCGAGGGGATTTTGAGAATTTTAAAATTGGATTACAGGAAGATATTGGAAGATTTAGAAAGCTGGTTGTTTGACACAGACTGGATCGGGTATTTATTTTGTTATTGTAGACGTCATGTACGTAGTAAATATAACAGTTTACAGTAACGGTAATTTATTGTTTCTATATTATGTTTAGCTATATCGTATCAATTGTATTTGAATTATTGATCTGGTAGGCCTTTAACTCTAAGCGAGGCAACAGCAAAGTCCGTCGAAAACCAAAAATACAACTACTCTTGGAGCAGAAATATATTCAAGTAAGGCCCGACTGATTGAACAATAAAATAGCTGTAAACATCTAGACTAGCACTGAAAAAAATGTCACCATTCCAATAACAACAAAAACAGCTTGGTACTTTAAATAAATATAATTCGCACAATGTTTTTGGCCTATTATTATACAAGGACTACCTGGAGACATGTCAAGTTTTAAACTTCAGCATGTTTCAATTGTACGCGTATATTAACTTACTTTCCATTCTGTATCATGTTTGAAATTTGTACATTGTATTTTCGTAAACGATCTATTTTTTGTATACACTCAGAGATTGTTGAAATTGGTGCAATCTTTTACAATTAAATGCATTTTTCAATAACAGCACAAGTAGCTGAGCAGTTACCTTTGCCAATGCTCTTACCTGGTTTCTCAATAATTTTCTGAAGGTTTCCTTCATAATCCACAATACAGTCGCCAGCCACTAAATAATTATAAAGCATTCGTTTCCGCAGCCAGCGTTTTGAGCTAGCAAATATAGTGGCACGTGACTCACCAAAAACTCATCCATACTGTAATATCAAACAGCGTACATTTTCACTCCTCTCTTTGATTTTTTCTGATACTCTATTTATTTGTACTTCCATCTATTCTTTTTGCAAATATCCTAAAATCATTCCAGAATCATCACATCAGAAAGCCTTAAAAAATGTCTACACAAGCGAAACCCGATCCCAATAAGGGTAAGTTTTTATTTCCCTATCTGGTCCCTAGTTTCAATGCTGTTGAATTTGGACTTGGATTTGGATTGATAGCCTGTTTTGATCTTGGTCTTACTAACATGAACCTTTCTGGGGGAGTACGATTTAGTGGTTGTCAAATCCGTCGATATGGTAAGGCTTACATTTTAGTCCGATTGCGGAAATTGGAGCACAATTTAGATGCTAATGTGAATGCGATTGATAGTCGGAAGAAATGCAGACTGCTGTTATTGAATTGAGTAAGTGTATTAGGTTCTATCTGGGTCCGTTTTTCGGTGCTTGAAAAAAAGGACGGCCGCCGAATTGATTGTGCTAACACAGTTTTGGAAAATAGTCGAATCAGCAAGTGATAAGTTCAGACTTGAAAAAGATATTGCTGGGTACATTAAGAAAGAGGTAAGTCAACCACCGTCATGAAACTAAACTCTTCTTCCATTCATTTTTTTTACGACAAAATGAATGCCAATTTATCTGTTGATTGTTACTGACAATTGCCCTTGTTGGACAAAACGATAGCTTGACAAGATGTATGGTACAAACTGGCATGTAATTGTCGGTGAACGATTTGGTAGTTACGTTACACACGGTAAGTTTTTCAATCTACACCCGCCCACCCACTTCATATTAATGAAGTACACTGTTTTGATAACAGGAAACCAAGATCTAACCTCACCCAATGGTTGGCCATTGAATCTACAGAATCGAAGCATTTCATCTATTTGTCATACAAGCGTGCCGCATACTTGGTATTCAAAACCAGTTGATTTGGTGTATATACTCCCGCTTATTAGTTAGTACACACACTCCGCCTGTTTTTATTTTTATTTAGAATGACCATGATAGCTGTTTATAAATATTCTTTTCTCTATCAATTGCTTTGTGGTGGAAACGACGGACCCGGAGGAAAAGAAAATGTCAATTCATGTATCATGTTTTTTTCTCTCCAATTTCCACTTGGATTATAAAGGTAACTTGATTGTCGTACCAGTTTTTGTTTGTAGATCCAGTTTTTGCTCTTTTCCTTTATATTAGTATTCTTTTAAATCGTGGGTATGGTTACTTAAGGTGAACCAATTCTACGTACAGTACGTTAAACTTCAGTGATATTATCCTTAGTTCAGGTAACTGCGGAAATCCGGACCTGTAGACGGTCATCTTTTATAATTCTTCTTTTTTCGTGTTAGATTATTTACTATTTACAACAGATTACCACACCCATATAAGCACTGATATCGTTATATAGATCTCTTGTAAATAACCCAACCATTTTGGTTGGTTGTGTAGTTAATTAATATATAGAAATGAACTCAATCGCGAATTGTCTAGAAACACACAGTGTGCAAATTCAATGAAAACTCAGACCCAGTTTTGAACAAGTTAACCACTCAGTAAATTTACGAGATGCAGGGACCCCACATCATTTGATACCACGGTCCTTTCAAACCCACTTCCCGCTCCCATTCACAATCTCACCGTTCTCAAACAAAAGCAAGCCAATACAGTAAAACAATAATTTCTCTATAAATGACAGTGACAAAAAAAGACGATTATTCAATAAAAAAAAAACGTAAAAGTTCATTGACTTTTTTCTCTACATTCATACACATAAATATATACACAGCACAATTTCCACATAATATACTAAAAAAAATTTAGACTCTATCCATACAGGGAGGTGTCTAGGCACCAAGATGCGATTTCCGACTATGTTCATCAATTTTTCCAAACTCCTTCTTCCACAACTCGTCACCTTTGACTCCTCCAAACACCTCATTAAACACATCTTCGTAGCTCTCCACCGCCACTACTTCTAGCCCACTTCTGACGTGTTCCGGGCAATCCTCCCATTCAGGAAGATTCTCTTTGGGGAATATCAGTTTCTTGATACCGGCACGTTTGGCTGCTACTGCCTTTTCACGTAGCGCACCAATTCGCATCACCTTGCCTGTTAGTGTGAGCTCACCTGTCATGGCAATTTCAGGGTCAACAGGGTGGTTCAATGCTAAGGAAATTAACGAAGTGGTCATGGCAATACCAGCAGAAGGCCCGTCTTTGGGTGTGGCACCATCAGGACAGTGCAAGTGAATACGAGCACGTTCAAAAAATCGATTATTAGGGAACTTGTGAGAAATAAGAGATTTGGAGTAAGAATATGCGATTGAAGTAGATTCCTTCATTGTATCACCAAGTCTTCCTGTAATCTTGATTCCAGCATGCGAATGTTTGGTGAGTGGTTGTTCTAGAGCTGACTCAATATACAGGGAAGAACCTCCATAAGAATTAGCACCAAGTCCCATCACAACACCGACGGGCGTTGTAACATAAGTCCTGTCATGACTGAATATTTCAGGGCCGAGAAAATCTTTGAGATTTTCTGGTGTAATGGTAAGATTGATATCTTCGGGTAATTTTGTTAACTTTCCAGTTTCATCTTCTGGATCTTCCTCAACAAGATCCATAATTTTGAGTGCTGCTTTTCTATACACCTTTTCAATGTGTTGATTCAAAGAACGAACACCAGCTTCACGACAGTATTTATGTAGAATATCTCTGACCGCCTCATCTGTGAGATTCACGTTCACGTTTTCCAATCCTGCTAATTTCCTTGCTTTGGGAATTAAATAATCTTTAGCAATATGCATCTTTTCTTCTGCAACATATCCAGGAACATGAATGACTTCCATACGATCCTTCAAAGGTTCAGGAATGCCCGAAAGCTCGTTAGCAGTACACACGAACAAAACTTTTGACATATCCACAGGAACGTCCAAGTAATGATCCAAGAATTCACTGTTTTGAGCAGGGTCTAATAACTCCAAAAGTGCAGCACTTGGATCTCCGTGGGCAACTGATCGACCAATCTTATCAATCTCATCAATCAACAAAACTGGGTTCATAGATTTGCATTGTACCAATCCTGTTATGATACGTCCTGGTAACGCACCAATATATGTTCTTCTGTGACCCTTGATTTCATGCACATCTGAAACTCCTCCAATACTGAATCTGTAATATTTGCGGTTGAGTGAGTGGGCAATAGATTTGACAATCGAGGTTTTACCAACACCTGGTGGACCAACAAAACACAGAATTTTACCATCAATCTTTCCCAGAAGCTTAGCTACAGCAATAAATTCCATAATTCTATCCTTAACATCCTTGAGTCCGTAGTGATCTTCGTCTAACTTCAGCATAGCTTTCTTCAAGTCATAATCGTCCTTGGTGTATTTTCCCCAAGGGACAGTGGTAATCCATTCCAAGTAATTTCGTAAACCACTGTACTCATGTGAGGTAGTTTCCATTTGCTCGAACTTGACCATCTCATCTTCAAATACAGTCTTGACAGCTTCAGGAATGTCTCCAACCATTCTAGCTCTAAATTTTTCTTCCAGTCTCTTTTTCTCTTTACCTTGTCCTAGTAACTTTTTCACCAGTCTGATTTGTTCCATATTATTGAATTCAAGATTCCTCTTAGCGTTGGACACAGCAGTTTCGTCAACAATAGTTTTTCTCAGCCTGCAGCTTTCGATTTCTTTTTTCGCTAAAACTAAACCACGTTCTAGTCTGTCTTTCATTTCAGTGGAAGCTAAGAATTCTTGCATCTCAATACCTTTTGCAAATGCAACGCCTGCAACAGTGTCCGCCAAGATATGAGGACACTCATATACATTAGACGAATAATAAGGGTCATTGTTTTTCATTCTGCTAATAGCAACACCTTTCAGTCCTTCCCTAATAACACACAATTCTCTAAATAACCTAATCATTTCCGATGTCAGTGCTTTAATATCTTGATCTTTCATGTCGAGTTTTGGATCAGGAACATCAGCCATATCAGTACCCCAGGTGGCGTTAATAGAGTAGAGATCGATTTGTTCCTTGGTAAGATTCGTAGTGTCTAATTCTTCAGATTGTATATCACCGAGTCTAATTCTATGTGTGGTAAATAGCATAATCTGTGCACCGTTAGGAGTATCTTTGATGTGTCTGATATTAGCGTACACACCAACATCGTAGATCTGATCTTTACTCGTCAAAATATCAGTCTTGAGTTCAGGGTCCTTGATAAAAAAAACACCGATATAAGACTGGTCTCCATTTTGAGCATAAAGCTCTTTGATCGCATCTATAACTGGCGACTCGGTAACATCGATAGTATGTGTAAAGCCTAAATTTCGGTTAGTACTCGAATCACTTCAAAACGAGTTCCTACTAAAATCCAAATATGATTTTAAATTAACTTACCTGGAATTAAAGGTCGTGTGTCAATAGGAATAATTAACGTTCGTGGGTGGTCACGAACTGATGGTGATTTATGGTCGTTATTGTTTCCATTATTGTTGTTATTACTTGCCGGTGCTGTTTTTGATTTTGAACCTTTCGGTCTTCCAACCGGTCGAGATACTTTATGTTCAACTCCGTCTTCCTTTTTCTTCTTTTTGTCTTCCTTCTTCTCGGGCACCTTTTCTTTGGGCGTTTCCTCTTTGTCGATTTTTTTCTCATCAGTAATAGTTTCGCCAGGAATCTTGTTGTCGGAATCGTTTTTTTCCAAGTTTAACCATAGGTCTGAATATAGTGCAGGCGATTTCATATAAGGATAAGGATTCGTTTGAACTGCCGCCGTGATCTGAGATAAACTAGATGCATTTCGAAGTCGTAGCCCAAGAAGCCCTCGACTAATCTTGGGACCCAAACTTCTAAAGTTTCTTGATATCATTATGTAAAGGGCAGGGAAAACAGTGGCGACTTGGTTTATAAGGTAAAAAATCAAAAAAGGTTAATGGAGAAATTATTTTTGGTGGTTTCGGGGGGAGAAGAGGGAAAAGATGGATTTATAATTATGGAGAGGGTTAGGGCAAGTGAGATGATTCTTGAGAGAAAAAAAATCGAAAATTGTTCAGATATATTAAGACCCACGCGCACACACACAGATACACATACTCAGACTAATTTCCATATATAAAAACCACATTCTTTGATTTTGCTACAGCATTATTCATTAACATTGTTGAAATTCTTTCTAATCAACTGATTGCTGCTTTTACCTTTAAGGGTGTTTATTTATTTTAGTTTCATGATATTGTTAAGGCGGAAAAAATGACTAGTCCATTCAAAGAAGAAGAAGACGTGAACAACTATTCCGATAGTTACAATAATATGAGCTACATCATTAAAGAACAAGACAGATGGCTCCCCATAGCTAATGGTAGGTTTTTATTTGACATTTTCTGTTATGAGACCTCATTTCCGGAATTATAGTTAGGCTGTACCGCGGGAGGTTGAAGATCATATCCAGTATCTTCAGATATACGAGGGCGACTTCCAAAGAGAAACAGAAAACTAACAATACTGAACGCAGTTGCAAGAATAATGAAAAACGCGCTCCCCGAGACCGCTAAGATTTCCAAAGAGGCCAAAGAGTGCATGCAAGAATGCGTGTCGGAGTTCATTTCGTTCGTGACGAGTGAGGCCACTGAAAGGTGCAGCGCGGAGCGAAGAAAAACCGTCAACGGTGAAGACATTTTGTTTGCTTTGACGTCACTAGGATTCGAAAATTACGCTGAGGTCATGAAAATTTATTTGGCAAAATATCGAGAGGTATGTGCACTGGTGTTGCTTTTTTGTTGTCTTGTTTGCTTTGCTTAGGGATCATACTTGAACGCGTAAATCTCTGAGTATGGGGGAAGGGACATACGCATACGGAGATTTATGCGTTTGTGTTTGCGCGTCTAGGTTTTTGTCTTCGTTTTCTTTTGGTTTTTTAAAGAAATGAATCGGCAGCAGTTACTGGCAGCATGTGTGGTTTCATTTGTGCTAACTTTTTTTTTTCTTTCTTATTTTGTTGTTGGCGTTACAGAGTCAGAATGAGAAATCGTCTAAACGAAATCAAGAAGAAGTAGATGAGGAAGAGACATATGAGAACGATTTATAATACAAAACTCAAGACATTTTACCCCCACACTCACAAACACACAATCAGTGTGCATATAAAACGATTCCAGAAGTTTGGCATGTAGGAGTTGGAGATTTTGACGTAGTCAGGAGCATCTATTGTATAACAGTGTTTACAGTACTCTACTAATTACCAGAATACTTGATGAGATGAGATTGATTATTATTACCATTTTAATTTGGAAACAGATACCGTCACAAAACATAAACCCAAAATTACACCAGAAAGCGAACGAGTCCTCTCTCGCCATATTCAAACAATCCTACTCCAGCTGAATCATACGGAAACTCTCTCTACAGGCTTTCAGGCCGATGTCTTTTATTTTCTGTGTACAAAGAGCGGCAGTTATGAGCCGTGGGTATTTTATATGTGCAAGTTTCGAATTTTATGTTATTGTAAAATCTGTGCACAGCATAAACGTGCGAATTCAGAACAAACAAAAAATAACACATAGAAGATAAACTATAATAGTTGTATTAACAAACCTGGAACAAGGTTTTTAGTAATTGTGAGATAACTCAAGAGGCATGAGCCTTATGTTCCAGAACCTTCCGTTCTAATATATCGGGTTCTTGTAACTGCACCTTTGTAATCCGGCCCTAAAACTTCTCCCAAAAAGGTCTACCCGTTTTACTTCAATTCATTCATTTATTTACCGTTCAAATCGTCGATATTTCATTGCACGGATCAGATACCCTACACACACGCATATATACTTAGACCAAAATGCAATTCGGCCAACTAGTAATCGGCCCTCCCGGCTCCGGCAAGTCCACCTACTGCAACGGACTTTCCCAATTCCTTTCCCAAATCGGCCGCAAATCGAGCATAATCAACCTCGACCCTGCCAACGACCGGCTGCCGTACCCGTGCGCTCTTGACATCCGCGACTTCCTTTCTCTTGAAGACCTCATGGCGACCCAGAACTTGGGCCCGAACGGCGGCGTGCTGAGCGCCATGGAGGAGCTCGACCGTAACGTCGACGCTTTCGTTGATCTAGTGAAAGATCTGGGTGAAAGAGAATATCTTGTGTTTGATTGTCCGGGGCAGGTGGAACTGTTCACGCACCACGAGGGGCTGGGAAGGGTTGTCCGGAAACTGGCAAAGCAAGTACAACTGGTGGTTGTGCAACTGGTTGATAGCTACTATCTAGTCGATCCAGGACAGTATCTGTCCGTTCTGCTAATGTGCCTACGCAGTATGCTGCTCCTTAACCTACCTCAGGTCAACGTGCTCAGCAAGATCGATTTGCTCAAATCCTACGGCGAGCTACCGTTCCGGCTCGACTACTACACCGAAGTCCGCGATCTCTCATTTCTTTTCCCACACCTCCCTCCTGCGACTGCGCGGCTCTCCGAGGCCGTCGCCGAGCTAGTCGAGGACTACGGTCTAGTAAGTTTCGAAGTTCTGAGCGTGGAGGACAAGACGTCGATGATTGAGTTGATGGGGAAGGTGGACAGGGCTGGCGGGTACTTGTTTGGGAGCGCGGAGATTGGCGGCGATGCGGTGTGGGCCGATGCGACGAGGCAGGGCGGATATGGGGGCGTGGATGTGCAGGAGAGGTGGATTGATTATAAGGAGATGTACGATGAGAAGGAGAGGAAGGAGGCGGAGGAGAGGATGGCGGCAGCTGTGGCGGCGGCGAGGGAAGGGGATGGAGATGGGTTGACGGAGGAGGAGAGGTGGGAAATGGAGGTGAAGGAGTGGGAGGCTAGACATGGGAAGAAGGCTTGATGCTGGGAGGGTGGTTTATTTATTTGGTGAATGGGTTGATAGACATATACTTAATCTACGTCGGGTTGAAACATAGAAATTGGTATATCATGAAGTTGGTATATTATAAAAATCATATACCTAGTAATCATTAATGTATAGATTTTTTCCATGACTGTGATATTATATTAAGCAAGGACAACCACCAGTAAGATTAACAGCTATTCCCACTTCGGGTATCTGAAACCATGTATCACTACACTTTCAGTCTTGGTTCTCA
Organism: Geotrichum australiense; assembly: GCA_030563945.1. Lineage (NCBI taxonomy): Eukaryota > Fungi > Ascomycota > Dipodascomycetes > Dipodascales > Dipodascaceae > Geotrichum > Geotrichum australiense. The sequence goes on along the minus strand of JAJMKR010000052.1, from coordinate 63,875 downwards.
AATCAGACCCAGTATTATCACAAGGTAACAATCAATACAAGAAATGAAATGCTGAATTGAAAAAACCCCATACCGGTGATCAATACATTCAAACTTATAAAAAAAAGCTCATCAAACAAAAATAAATAATTTAATTGTTATAACTATGTAATGTCTATCCATCCATCCATATCTCTTTCTTCAACTCCTCTTCCAAAAAGACCAATCCATGATAAACACAAACATATACACACACATACATATGGATATATATAAATATAAATACCACATCCAAAAATAAATACTTCAATAGACACACACATTAATTCCAAATTCACATACCTTTTTATGGCACTCAATCATATCCAGATCCATTCCATCCCTCAGCTTCCACACCAGTTCCAGCCCAGCAATCAACGACTCCACACTCGACAAGCACGTTTGCTTCATATTTTTCAAATGCTCCATTATGCACCGTCGCTGATCGCCCTCAGAGTACGATCCGGTTATCCACATGACAAATAGTAGAGCTCCGGCGGTTCGACACACAGGACTGATGGCTTGCACGTCGTTGATGATGGTCGTTACCAGGTGCGGGATTCGGTGACGCTCGGTAGGTTTCAGGTACGTGTAGACGTAAAGCAACGCAGCACCGTGGAACGCTGTATCGCAGTGGAGCAGATCCAAGTTGGTATTTTTGACCTCTATATCCGAGTACTGTGCCATCAGTGAGGCCTCATGTAACGCCCAAAGCCCAGTTTCCAGCTCATCGATTTCCTCACTTTTCACCGGCGTTTCCTCAATGCCCAATTTGAACAATGCATTTCTTGTCACCAGAATGTTCAATTGCAGCAGAAGAGGAGCCAGTTTTGTTCCAAAACCGTAGAACGAGTCAACCGGAAGATTGTACTCTGGGTCTCTGAAATCGTTGGCTCGCCACCAGTCATATAGCTTTTTCATTGCTATTAAGTTCTGCGCTTTGGCAACAATAAGCTTTTCCGGGACAGCCAAAAGGTTGATATTGACAAGAATTTGACAGTACGTTAACCACTTGAACACGAACCACGCCTCGTTAGAAAACTCTGAATTTTTGATAGGCACAATGACCTGGGTAGCAATCATCAGCCCTCCATACAAATGCATATTGTAACTTTCGCTGTTGTTTTCTCCTATGTAACATGCAGTTAAACCTAAACAAGCCGTAATTCCCACAAGGGCCTCCGACGGCGTTAGATTGAGACTGAGATGGCCTCTGAGATTGCGCATGGTCATGACAGTCAACTGCGCAGAAACCGTTTCGTGGTTTGGATCTCGCAAACCGAGAATTTTGTTTCTGTAGATGGACGATAGGAACATGAGGGATGTTTGAAGTGCTGGGTTGGTTGCTGCCATCGGGACTATGGACGAAACAAACGGAGTTTCGAAATCGTGGATTGCACAGAATCTACTTGTACTTTGGACGTAGAAAGACCATAAGTACTTGAGGTTTGGGCTCGTTGAAGGTTCGTAAAACGCTTCACGGTATCTTGGGATCGCTTCGATTTGGGTTTCTTCCGGGGCTTGTTCTTGTAACGCTTCGTCTATACTCTCAACTTTGACTATTGAATTGTATTGTGTATTTTTGTAATCACCGTTGTCATCGTAGTTTTTCTTGGTAGGTTTGTGATGGACGTAGTTGCTTGTAATTTCGCTTGGTGCCCTAGGGACAATGTCATTGTTAATATTATTATGCAAAACCAACAGACCTTGATTTGAATTTTGGGACATGTGGTTGTGATTGAGACTGTTCTGACTGTTGTTTGGTGCCGCCTCGATATTTATTACAGGCGTGTGCGGTTCCGTGTTGATTTGATTTTTTCTTTTCCGTTTTTTCTTGGGGGCATTGGAATCGTAAGCTTGGAAGGTATCGTATGCACAGAGTGAGTTTGAGTGTAGACATAAACTACACGAAGGTCTGAGTTTGTCGCATTTTCGTTTTCTTTTCCGACATTGTATACAGGAGCCTCTGAGTCTGACGGCGCGGTTTGCAGAGGAAGCTTCCACCGGGTTACCCATAATTGGCGGAGAGAAGTTTGGCATCATCTTGATAAAGAAGCAGGTTTCATCCAAAAAAATGAAAAAAAGAGTGGGTAGATAGTGACTGGCTTGTGTTGGATGTGATGAAGGTGGGATGAAAATGGAGTTGTGGAGTTTATGATTTTTTGTAAAAAAAGGAGAATGAGAGAAAAGTCAAAAGTAAAAGTAAAGAAGGGAAGGGTCCAAAATGAAACTAAAAAAAATAAAAAATCTGTGTGTTTGTGTACCGTAACCGTAGAGCTAAGCAAGGCATTTATCAATACGTTCACTTAATAGAAGTTTATTATGAATATTAAAGAAAGAGAGAAAGAATAAATGAATGAAATTAGCATGACGAAATTTATCAACTTTTTATATTAGAACGACCAGAGAAAAAAAGTATTCAGAGATTCACAATTATGATCATCTGTTTGTTTGTTTATTCATTCATTTAATAATAGAATGAATTGACTATTCAATTGTTCAATAACTCGGTAAGTCAACATAAGATTTATTATAAATTTAGCATGGCACGGCAAATTCTTAAAAAAACTCAAAAGACTCAAAATATATTACTGTATAGAACACAATAATAATGAATATAATACCTTTTAGACCCTTAATTCATAAACAAGTCAACTCATCGACTATGATGATATAGATGGCTGTCCATGACATTTCAACAGACCTAACAAAACAGACCTATGAAGTCATCATCTATAACTGCGGTTGCTATTGCGAAGATCCCTGGTTTTGTGGCGTGGTGTCAATCAAAGTTGCTTTTTGCCCGTACCAAAAAATCTCCTTCTCTCTCTCGGTCGGGGGGTTGTTCTTTTTTAGACCTTAAAAGTAATAAATGTTCCGTATGAAAAACTTTTTTTTCCCTTCAATGTCTGGTAATAGTAATACACATCTGGCCTCACCCGCTGGTACAACGGCGTGGAACAGTTTTGATAGATTAGGTTTGAAGCTGTGATTGATAAGTGCACAAGCCTTTGAAGGGACTACTGTTTCTTGTATGGTGCATGATACGTTCAAAATCAATACTGTGAGTCCACCTAAAACCATAGAAGATGGATATTGACGATAAACAGATTGGTACTGATTGATTCTATTTTACATAGATTGCAATGTGTGCACATTCATTCATACAAAATGCAAATTACTTCTACTTTGATTACTTCTGCCTGAGAATGATTTCTTCATCTCATAATATAAAGATCATAGCAGAATAGAATTAGCATTGTGTTTCAAGTTTAATTGAACAAAATGACCCCCAGTCATGCATTTTTTAATGATTACAATCTCCGTATATTCCATGATCAGAAAAGTTTCTATTGACTGAAATACATCATCATAGTCATCAACATATGGTATTCTAGAAGACTTGATTCCAAATCTGCCGAACAAAATACGTCATAAATTTAGCAGAGCAGATAATAACTTCAACTTATATCACACTTATTACTTTGGACTTGACCAAAAAATCAGACAATTTCAGGTGGTTCTTGTTCACACACATACCCACAATTTTATTCCGTGTCTGTACCCCAACATCAACGCTCTTCTAGTCCTATACCACTCATCTATAACATCCATAATACTAATGTTTGTTAACTTATTCCATTCTAATCGGAAAAAAAAACCACCTTTAGCGTATAAGAAGGAAAACCAAAAGTTTTCTTCTTCTATTTCCTTTGTCGTGCCGTTCCAATTGAAAGAAAAATTTGACCACAGGAACAAAACACAAAAATTAGGCAGCCAAGTTTTTTTCAACAACTGACAGTAACTGTTAGCATGGGAACCTTACTTCCCCTCGAATTGTTCAATAATCATCATAAAACCAAGCTACGTAGCAGCGCTTTCTTTCTGAACCGCCCTGAAATTTTTATAACCGTACTATACACAAGTTTTTTTCTTAAAAGTTTTCTTTCTATGTTGGTGGTAATCTTTTGTATTTGCTGGTTGGTTAATGTGAGTTTTCCCTATGTAGACCTTTTGTTCTTTCTTCCCCAAGACCGCAAAAAAAAGTGACATCTCCCAATCCAATATTATCGTTACGTATGATGCATTTGATTAGTAGTGTCACTCCACGAATCCCTCCAAAAACCTGCGGAACCAACCACATTCACATTCACAACCACCATCGTACTCAATACCCGAACCGAATTTTTTTTTTTTTTTTTTTTTTTCATAAAAAACCGAACGGACACACACATTTTGTCACAAGACATTTGGCTGTCAAATAAAAATTTCCCCCAACACTATACCGTATGGTAAGAAGCTACGAGCAAAATACCCGGTATAGTATACTTGTAAGTAGTACACAAAATCAAAATGCTTAGCCTCTCTCACTAGGAGAAGACCTAAAGATTTTTTTTTACTTTTATGTTTCCTTTGTTGGTTGAAATTTCGGGTCTGGTTTTGAAAACTCAAGAACTTGGCTGAATAATATAATATTTTATGGAGCAAAGTTTATGTAAAATTTTTTCACTGAAATTTTGGTCAGATATTTGGTATGCTTTTAGAAGGCGTAGAAGTTGGAGGTGCTTTGAAAGTAATCGAATTATTAACAGAGATGATGGTTTCTAAGCCACCATTTCTACAGATTCATTTACCCTTATATTCTGTATAGACAATGAATAGCCCTTCAGTCCTGTCAACATCTAAAAACCTCTCATCCTTCAACACAGTTTTATAAAATAAAAATAAAAAAATGATGAAGTGGAACCGATGAGGTTTGTATTGAAGAGTGGAATGATACGTATTTATACTAGTAGGGTTAGGGCTGTAGTCTCATCAAAAAACGCTTTAAAACAATATATTGCCGGTGCACCACAACTCGTAAACGTTGATAAAAAACCACCGTGTAACTTACCGATTTGCCACCCCCTCCAAAGCATGGATCACTTACAGGAAACCTGCTGTAGTTAACAAGCATACCCACATGTCAAAACCTTTTACCCATCATTTTTATTGTACGTACTGTACTGTACGTAACATTGTGGTTTGGGAGCGACAGTGCAGGTAACAAAAATTTGTTGTATTATTGAATGGAGATACCGGAGTTAAGAGACTTTGTCTAGACATATTGAAATGTATTATCAATGATTCATCATCAACGAACAGCAAGCAACAACGATTAACGAGCCAGTAGACCAAACCAGATCCGACCCCAAGCTCTGTCCCAGCCATAACTATAGCCAAGACCTTCATAACCGACGTCCACACCTCAATTCGGGGTTATGCGATATTGTACTGTACGCTGACGTCCCTACAACCATTAATTTAAAACTCTATACAGTCTAGTCAGCAATGCCATATTGTGAAGCACTCTCGTATACGTATTCTGCCCATATAAGATCAAGTAAGTTGTGGCAAACCATGTTTATTTGTTATTTGTGTACAAAGCTGTTCAATACGGACGTTTTATTTCTTGGATGCACATCTCATACAACTGGAAAAAATATTGTGATACATGTAAACACCGTACAGTACAATACAGTCTTGTGTGTGTGCACTGCGCAGCTATTGGAAAGAGTAGTAATAGTAGCAAATTTGTGATTATTGTAGGTGTGAAAGGGTGATGCTAGACTCAATACGTTTTGTAATGAGCGACTAAACATCATGAGTTTTTTCCAATACCACAATCTGTACATTACACTCCAACGTTACTCCATAAGTTTCAGAGCTATACCTACAGTATATCATAAAATTACAATCAATTAATGCCATTTTTATTTGCACACGCAGTACAAAATATTTCACCCGAATACACAAAGCAATAACCATATCTTGCCCGTACAGTATTTGAACGACATAAGAGATCTTGTATTCGTGTGCAATGGTTTGGACCACTTGCTTTCGCAAAGTACAGAGTTCGTTTCAATTGCTATATTATTGTCTGATTCAAGTACTATTTGTTTTATAGATGAAAATAAATTAGATAAAGACGGCTGGTAATTCAGAAAAGAGCTCACGGTACTCGAAATTTCCACCCCAACTACCTCCCTTATAAAGTCACTGTTAGGATCGGCCCCAAGTACAGTAACATAACGGATTGCTGGTAGAGTAATCTAGGCCACCATATTTGTCCTGAACAAATGGCAGTAGGCTTATGAAGCTGCGTTACTGTTTTACTTATTTTGACGTAGGGTATATGGATGTCACAGGAGGTTCATATTGTACTGTGCACATTGAAACAGTTACTGTTTCCGTATACAAAATGTGACGTGTTATTTTTGATACGTTGGTTGTGGTGGATGTTGCTGTGGTCGCAATCACATTAATAGTAATCATATTTACAATTCTGAGAGTAATAGTGATAACAGTGGTGGTTACAATAACTGTCATAATGGCAATTACAGTGGTAGTCGCATTTGTCACTGACACCATCTACACACCCACGGTACACATCGTCAACAGAATATCAGTTAAAAACCCCCAAATCATTTCCAATACCCATCGACCTGGCACCTAGTACAAACCCAAACTCCAACCATATGTCATAGTTTTGTACAAGTCTATCACCATCTTCTGTACACACTTGCAAGTCCATCTAGTTCAAGCCTCCAATTCTATGTATAAAATACAGTACACCAAATTCAAATTTCACAACCTCTACACACCGAATCATAAAAAACAAACTACCCATTCTATCTTCATCTCTTCGCTAATCTGCTAATCAACCAATTACCGAGTAAATAATGTCTTTGTATGACATCGTAACATAATAATTTTTATTGTATATTATAATAAAGACAAACAAACAGACAAACAAAAAAAACAGACACACACCTAATAAATCTCTAAAATAAATAATAGAAAGAAAAAAAAGCTAAAAAAAACTTCTCCCTCTCTCTCTCTCTCTTTCTCAAACAAAAAACCAATCTTCCAACTTTTTATCTATACAAGACAAATTTAGCCTTTCCTTTCGTAACTGTAACAGTACACCCGTTATCACCACCAGAGTACGCTCCGTTTTCATACTTACAATCGCCCACAATCTCACCACCATCAACCGCGACAATCTTCACATTAAAGTTTGCCGGGCTTCTGTTATTCGGGTTCGGGATGAGCGACAAGTAAGCTTTACCATCAACGTATCCGGCACCAAAGTTCAACGGTGCCCAGTTACCGACTCCACTGTCGGACTGGCCCCAAGTGCAGCCCTGCGCTGGCGACACACCTGCGTTGTTAACGTAGTACTGCGCTGACGTTTTCTTGCCCTGCCAGTTGTAGTAATTGTTCTCGTCGACAGTCGTCAAAGCCGCAATAGATCCTGGCTGCACGACGGTTGGAATTACCATATTTTCTGTGCCAGGGTAGTCAGTTCTGCAGATGGAAACCGGGTCGGAGAGCTCGGACACGACAATGGCGGAGTCAATGCCCCACACGCACAGGTTGGATTGGTCCGGGTTGGTGCGGTACAGCTTGCCGTTGCGGCACTGGAGACCGCCCACACTGACACCGTTGGCAGGCTGTTCGCTGGGCCATTGGGTCTTGGACATGCCGGGTTGGCAGGAGTAAGAGCAGTACGAGCCTTCGGTACAGGAGTTGGGCGAAGACGCGCTTTCTTGGTTGTAGATGCCGGACCAGCCACCGAGGCCGAGGTAGTCGAGGGAGAGGACTCCGGGGTACTCGGAGGGGAAGGAGGAACAGTCGTGGACACCGTCTTGGAAATCGGAGGTGAATTGGGAGTAGGCTGCAACGGCGTTGCGGAGCTGGGCTTGGCCTACGGCGTTGGTGGAAATATCACCGTTGAAGTTGGAAGAGCCTGAAGAGGAGCCTGAGGAGGAATCATCGTAGTTTCCATCGTCATCGTCATCGCTGATTGCAGCAAGTTTCTTTGCACCACCAGGGGCAGAAGAAGCGTGAGTAGATTTAGGATTTTGCGATGGTTGTGCAATTGATGCGGTTGTTGGAGCTGGTTGTTGAGCAGCAGTCTGAGAAATGATGTTTGAATTTTCGTCAACGTAAACGGTTTGGACGGCTTGGGCGTCTCTTTTGTGGGCATGGTGAAAGTGGTTGTCCATTATGGGGACACCGATTACACCGGACACCAGTACTGCGCAGATCAAAGAGTATTTCATTGCTTTTTATTTGTTTCGTCTCGTTTTGTTTTTGGTTGGGGGATGTTATCTAAACACGGTCACAGATCGTAGATTTATTTTGGTTGATATTAATTTTAATTTTAATTTTGGGATGAAAATTAAAGGAAAACAGACAGGATAGTGTAGAACTTTTTTTCTTTTCTTCTCTGTAGCTTTTTGTCAAAGGAGTGAATAGATGTTGATTTGATCAAAGGAATGTAAGGTTGGGAAAGAGAACAATATAGACTGTTGTTGGTAAGATTTAAAGGAACTGTGTAGGTTGAACGAAGTTGATGGTTAGTAAAATCATTCAGTAAATTAAGAAAAAAAAAAAGGGCAATCGTCACAAAAGGAAGTTATATACAAGCGTATTTATATGTGTTGTGTATAGCAGAATCCATCATAATACAGTTTCATTAAAAGACGTGAAATTAATTCCTGCCATAATGGAAAGCAGCCATATTGCACACACACACACAAGTAACCTTATAAAGGACGATGAAAGGAAGATGATGAAGATGACGGGGAACTCTAGGGCTTTGCATAAAACTTACAGTAAAACGGTCAATGTGGGATATTGTTCTTCTCTTTTTTTATCAAATATCTTTTTATTTGAAACAAAACTGGTGGTTCAATGCTCAGGTATTTATAATTTTTTTTCTCAGTTCTCATTTATCACAAACTTCGCGAGTGAACATCTTGTCTTTTTTGACTTGACTAATATATATTTCTTTTCTTGCAATAGCAGTAGCAAAAGAAAAAAAAAAGTTTTTTCTTTTCTTTCCTTTCTTTCTTTCTACATTTGGTGAAGTAGTAGATTTGATCTATCCATTCAACATTGAGCACAAGAGATGGTTTCAACCAACTTTTTTAATTTTTTTTCATTCCGTTTTGGTATACCAGTATAAAATACATGGCAATTTCTTTTTTCCCCGGTCTGTAAGCGGAAGTGCACACGCACACACACATATTATTGAGTTATAAAGCTCAAGTCTTTTTAAAACGGTCAAAATGAAAAGAAAAAAAAAACTTTATTAATTTTCATTTCCTCGAGCCAAATGTTTTTTTGATTTCAGCTACTGTACCATAACAATATACCTACCAGTAGTATGAATTATCATCCTCTAAGCAAACGGCCAATAATCAGAAATGAAAGTTTTTTCACTTGTCGATTGATAAGTTTAAAGAAGGAAAAAAAGGCTCGGATATCATGAAAAAAAACAAACAGACTGCCATTATCAAGCGAACAGATCCAAACAAACAAATCCAAGCAAAAAACGTTAAAACCTTCTTAAAAAGACAGATAAACCCTATGTATTGTACTGTACGTACTGTACTCATCACATACTGTAGTGTACTACTTGTTTGTTTACATCTTTTGGGACAAACCGACGCGCGCGCGCTGAAATTTCCCTGGAGATGGGTAGGCATCTTAGCCTATTTGGGACACTTTGTGGGAATTTGAAGGGCAACTTAGATAATTGAAAAAAATAATTGTTTTTCTTTATTCATTTTATCAGTGGAAGATGGCGGTTAGAAGTGCGTGCGCGATGGGTGGCGGAATTGCGTATAATAGATGTGCTGGGATACTTTTTTTTATGAAGGCTGCAGGCTGCAATGGCAAATGGCGATAGATAGTTGCCATTCGGTATTAGTAATTGATGATTTGGAGATGATTGGGAAAGAAGAATTCCAGTATTTTTTCTTTGACAATACATTCAACATTGGAACAACGTCAGATCCTTGACGTGTGTCTGTGTGTGCTCAAATACTCAAAATCAATGATCCTCAAGCCTTTACTACAAGTAGATGTGGGCGTTATACACACGTTAATTTTTATAAAAATTTAATAGAAATTTACATTCGGTTACATTTCATTTGACAATTATGAGCTCTATAATAGTAGATTGTTAATACATTTGGTCGCCCCAAAGTCCCAAACAATATCAGATATACACGAAACAAGAAACCCTCCAATATATTCAATACATTCCTGTGATGGAAGATGACTAAAACCAAACCAAACCAATTCAAGCAAAACTTCAACTTATTGAGATTGCTCTTTGTGACAGTAAGCATATCCAATTGGACGTTTACTGAAGTCTGTACAAAACCACCCAACAAATGTAACACATCTTTTCAACGACCGTCACAAATACTACACGCTTTAATCTCTCTACTTCATACATAGCACCTGAAGCTATCCAATTATCACAGTCCATTAAACATTCACATAACCAACCCTCTTCAATGCCAAAAAGCTTTCACTTCACTTCATTTCACTTCTCAGGCACTTTTTGTGTTTAGCATTTCCGTTTCATGTCACTCTACTTTTGGAGCGCCGCCGCCAAAAACCACCACTGCGCCAATTTCTTAACAATTGATACAAGAAGAGGCAACCTGGTTATGCCATATCCAACACCAACAGTTTGACAATTATTTCACGCGTGTACAATTGCCTTTTTGAGCTTGTGCCAGTCGTAGTTGATATATTGAAGAAAAGTAACATAACGGTCTATTATTTTATTTTGTAGAGTTGCATTTTTTTTTTTTTTTTTTTTTGTACAGTACACAGAAAGATCAAGATTAAGTGTAAGTACGGATATGCATACCCTGTCGTAAGCCAGATACGTAAACGGTACCGGATACCCAAAGCCCTGTCCCCAAAAGAGTTTAGGGTTATTCTGCATAAACTGTCACTGTACTGTAGCTTGTAAGTATGTCAATACAGCTAACTTTTTTTTCCTTCCTAACAACGACGGTTTACAATTAGCCGTTGGAGGTATTGAAAATGGCTAACGGGATGGCAATAAGAAGGAATGAGTGTTTGCCATCGTATATGCTTTTCAAACCATAACGTTATATGAAATACATATCTTAGAGTGCACGACTGACTTGGTAATCGAGCTGTTGCATATGGTAATGTTTGAATATCGAAGGAAGAATTAGAGGAAAGAAAAAAAAAGAAACCAAAAACATCCGTGAACGTTCGGAGACTTGAAACCTTTTACCCGTTCCAAAGTGCAAGTAAGACATTTTCCTTCCATTCTGACTCAATCATGAACTGTATTTATCTACTGTAATAAGTGTACAAGTGTACATCTATATCTACTCAGAGTTTACTCTTTGGACATGCCTATACGTATCGCACCGTAAATTCAACCTCCTTTTGAGAGCTGACACCTCGATATTGTCCGTGAAATATTAATTTGATGTGTATACCGTACAAACACAATCGTACTTGGGTAAGCTGTAGATCTCTGAGTAACAACGGCATTACTCAAAAGTTTAGGAAGGTTTGTGTGCACTGGTTTTTTTCTCTTCTTACCAACCTGTATAAAGGTTCAAAAAGGTCATCAAGTTCTGGTCCACTTTCGGCGACAAGCACAAAAAAATAAAGAAAAAAAGAAAGTAACTCCCACCTTTCAGCTACTCTGTTTCCTGAATTGGACAAAGTGGAGGAGAAATAAAAACAGAGTTTGCAAAATACCAGTAATTACTGTAAATGTGAGTGCTGGTTGTTGTGACAGAATAGGGTGGTGTCACGAAGGTTGGGATTGGAAACTGAAAATTGTAGCAAGCCAAGGTGTGACTAGTTAGGAAGAGTTTGTGGTATTTGGCTAGTTGGTGGACTATGTATGGTTGTGAAACGGAGAGATGTTTTGGGTTGATGGCTTCCAGGTGTTTATAATAGAAAGGGGTGTCTGATTGCTATAAAATGAAGTACTTGTGGTAGCAAAGAGCGTTGTGGTATTGGTTTAACGGATTGGGTGGCAGTAGATATATTGCTTAGTGAATACTTACTGATATAAGTTTACACAGTATTGTAGCAATAACTAAAAATGTTTAACTGTAAGATAATACAGTATAAACAAGATATTATACCAGCTGTAGAATTTTTATAATCTATACTATACAAGCCATACCAAAGCAAAAGCAGCACAACCCCAATCATCACCATATCGCTAGTCCATTTCAAAACTCGTTTCACGCTGCACCGATAAAAATTTCTTCAACAACCTTCCTCCCAAAATCCAAAATCCAACCACCAATACATAATTACCTTATTATTATTAACTTATTACCATTGATTATTCGGTTGTTCATGTCCCGTAAACCTTAACAATACCTGTTATACCGACCGTACGGTTTCGTTTTATAATAATAAGCTGTGCCTTTGATCAAAATGCCATAAGGAGGGATTGATTTTCTTGGCCTTCACTAGAAAGGTTGGAAATACGCTTTGTGGTGAGGTTGGGTGAGTGCTTGATAAAGTGACAAGTCGTATTATGGGTCCCAAAATCTGGGAAAAGGAGTGGTTATTATACTATATATAATGGAATTGGGTATGAAGTTAGGCTTTTTTCTTTCTCCTAGGGTGAAAGAGAACGTAACGTGGAAATTATAAGTCTGCTATTTAACTGTCCCTGGGGTCGAATGATTGGATATACAAATTGCCTTGATATGGACAATAGTTATTTTAAAACCCTGTTTAAACCAGAGAGTTGTTCAACATATACAACATGTGCGCATAATTCCTTGAAAACATGTACCCTATAACAGATCTCCATTCCCATTAATATCATTTTTGCGTAATGGTTATTGGCCCAAATATCTCATGAAGTAAATTTATCTCTGTGTAAAACAACAAACTGATAGTGAAAATAATAAAACAAATAAGAACACATAACCAAAACCGGGAACTTTGATGACAGCAAAAACAATAAACAAAGTGACTACTTATTTGTCCTTACCAAACTTCGAATAAAAGCGGGTTTATTAAAAATTTTACGCCGATATAGTGAATGTTAAAACACTATACTATACTACAGTAAATATGTCTTTTCAGCAATCAACATAAACAAAATGATAGCTCATGTGTCTTGCTTCCAACATTACTGATAGAATTAAAATAGCTGAATACAAAAGGTGCCAATTGCTTTCACGATTTTAGTCTTGGTAAGGAAAAGACAAATAACGATGCAATTCATGGCAGCAATCCAAGTCCTCTAGTTACGGATAGCTGAACACCGGGTACTTCAACAGAGAACATTATCACTGACCACTTTCCAGAAATTCTTGATATCAGTGTTTATGACAAAGCGGGTATGGCCTGCTTGTTTGGAAACAAAGTGTGATAAGCCAATATACAGTGATAATGCGATCTATTCAACAGATTGAATGAAATGTGTACTTAGTAAAGCTCAATAATTGCAATATCTCGTTTACAAATACCCAGAGTTTTCAGCAAAATGGTCAACAGAAGAACATATCTTTTGATAGAACTGTATGCTACAACCGGTTCCGCAGTCTTCGAAATTAGCCAAATTTGATATATTGAAATTTTCAGATTAACCAATTTTAGGGATGGTATTGAGAGCACTCTGGCAAATACAGTAGTACTGTACGTATTTATTTTCACCGGCTACAGCCAAATTTAACAGTGACAACTTTATTGCGACCCAATATTACGTAATTTACTGTAATATATTACATAACACCGGCGTGCTAAGGCCAATTTGAAGCAGGTTGGCCAGTCAATGACAGGGCTGACACTTGGAAGGTAAGAAATTACACACAACTTACTATACGAAAGTTATCTTCTTCAATTTTCTCCCTCTTTTGGCATCTCCGCATCAGCATTCATACCAGCATAAATCTGCGTCAAAGCATTTTTACTCAAACCCTTTCAATTCAGCATTCAAATCATTTATTTAGCATCTTATCTTTCATCCCCCATCGCGATCTTAACACCTTCATTGAACAATAACCAGAAACGAAAAAAAAGTTTCACAATAGAATTACAAATGGCACCCAAGTTAAAAGGAGAGTACGATGTCATAGTAGACCCCCAAATACTAGCACATTCCCAACACGACACAACACTGCTAACCCTGACTACGCCCAACCCGCCCACATCACTCAAACTCCAGTCCTCAACCTCATCCGAACTCACATTCAAGTCAAGCACCAGCACCTTCACCGCTCCCAAGAACGAGTCCGAAAAGTACGTACTTCTGTTTGACCAGTTCAACAACACCTTCCGGCTAAAAAAGCTAGCGCTTGATCTGGACCCCACCGTCAAAGAAGAACCCCCGGCCGCGCCGCCGAAACGAAAACAAGCGTCCAAACCTAAACCTGCAGCGGCAGCTCCCAAATTGGACCCGACTCCTGTAAAGCCTAAAGAGGAACCACCGGTGGTGGCGGTACCGCCGCAACCGCAACGGGCGTTGGTTGACGACGAAGATGACGATGACGAGAGTGATGATGAAGAGCTGTTGGGAGAGCTGAATAATGAGCTGGAAGGCATGTCTGATGAGGATGAGGAACCTCCAAGCAAAGTCGAAATAGTGGAAAGCACGCCAAAGGTCGTCAATGCTCCTACGTTTGGAACGGCCCCGCCTACCGGGAACCCTATCAGCTTGAAGGGGTTTGTTAGATCCAAAGGGTATTCTGATGAGGAAGAGCTATCTAGTAGCGAAGAAGAATAGTGGTGCTGTTGTATTTATCTAAACGAAGACGGGGAAATCTGTTGGTGGTACATTTAAAACAGTTATTTTCACATTATTTATTCTATTTTTATAATTGTATTTTGGTTCATTATAAGAGACCCAACTGATGGATTGGTAGCCTGTAGCTTATCGGTAACAATTGGCTAGTACGGGCTATATTATATTTTATCTGTTCCTCAACTGAACGGTATTCAATACACATCGTCAATTCTGATTTTTTGATAATTCTCATATTGACTCTTTAACAAAGTGCCAAACTCTAAGGCACAAGATAAATAATTTAAATTGTCTGCCTACTATTATCTGCTGGAACAAATCGAAAACTTCAAAGACACCGACTAGTTGAAGAATTGCAAGTTGTAGTTTAAATATAATTACAAAGTTGCTTGGTGTCAGTGCTAAACTTGAGGATTGTTTTGTACGCTCCTCAAAGATGATTTCTCAATCGGTGTAAAACTTAAGAATGAAAGGAATCAATGAGCTTTTGTAATAGTTAGAGACAACCGGTTTCGATTTTAATCATAGAGGGGAACTAAGAAATTGGTAAAATAGGAGCAGTGCAATAGCCGATATAAGGGCATCATTTCGCTTTCCTGATACGAGTGCAAAGAAACCCCAGCTCCAATCGACAACACTATCGAAGTGGTGTAACTGCGTAAGATAAGTCCGGTTCAAATTGAGACTTTTGCTCATACAAACCTACAGCCAAATCACATGATAGCCACGTACAACGCGTCGCCCAATTTAATATATAAACACGAAAAATACCTGCACATTTTTTAAGAAAATACATAAAAAATCGCCAACCTTTCTATTTTGTCCTTTCAATATAATGTGGGCAGTTTGTAGATTAAGCCGTCCCTCATTACTCTTATTATCCAGAACTACACCGAAAATAAGCAGAATGGCAAAACAACAAAGTCTTACTGCGTTTTTCAGTATCAAATCGAAAAAACCACCAACCGATTCTTTGAAACGAACTTTGGAAACCAGCGAGGTTGGGGAGAAAAGTAAAAAGATAAGAAAAAATAACGTGGATGATGAAAAGAAAGAAAATAGTGTTGAGGATGTGAACGTGAACGTGGAAATGAAACTTGAAGACGGAAGCAATGAGAAGACCTCCAAAGAACCTGCAACTCCAAAGCCAAAATCCCCAAAAAAAGCTACATCCCCGAAGGCAAAATCCCCCAAAGAACCCGTATCTCCCAAACCCAAGTCATCTAAAGAGCCCACATCTCCTAAAGCAAAATCACCCAAGAAGGCTGCTTCTCCAAAGCCAAAGTCACCAAAAAAATCTGCATCTCCTAAACCAGTGTCGCCTAAGATTGAAGTTTCAGAAACCGACACGCCAGAAGTTATGGAAAAGGTAGCTGAAACGGATCTGAAGCCTGAGGTGAACGTTCTTAAAGAGACCACGAAAAAAGATGTCTCTATTCCTTACAGCTTACTAGCAGACGCTTTTGAAAAAATAGGAGGCACGACAAAACGTCTTGAAATTGTTGCTCATATTACAGATCTGTTCCATGAAGTACTCAATACCAACCCTTATTTATTACCAAAAGTCGTGTATCTGTGCTTGAACAGATTAGGACCTGACTATGAAGGTCTTGAATTAGGGCTTGGAGAGAAAATATTGATCAAATCGCTGGCTGAATCTACTGGTCGGTCAGAAGCTTTGGTTAAAAAAGAGTACCATTCAATCGGAGATCTAGGAGAAGTGGCGTATAAATCTAAAGATGCTCAGAAGACGTTATTTGCTCCAAAGAACCTCACTGTTGAAAGTGTATGGACTAAACTGAATGAAATTGCTAAATCAACAGGTACAGCCAGCCAAAGCAGGAAGATTGCTATTATTAAAAAGCTCATCACTGCGTCGAAAGGGTTTGAAACAAAGTATATTGTCAGATCATTGGAAGGTAAATTGAGAATTGGCCTTGCTGAAAAGAGTGTTTTAAGCGGTCTGTCTCGAGCATTTGTGAATTGGGAAACGGATACTAAAGGACTAGATGCTAGCGCCAACGGAGGGACAGAAAAAGCTGAAGCGCTACTTCGTGATACTTTCTGCCAGATTCCGAACTTACAGAAGATTATTGAAGCTGCAATTGATCATGGGATTTTTAAAATTAATGAATGTTGTAAATTAACGGCTGGTATTCCGTTGAAACCAATGCTGGCAAAACCAACAAAGTCAATCAGTGAGATCTTGGATAGATTTAGCGGAGTGGCTTTCACTTGTGAATACAAGTATGATGGTGAAAGAGCTCAAGTCCACTTAATGGAAAATGGTGAGACTAAAATTTACTCAAGAAATATGGAAGACATGACACAAAGGTATCCTGAATTGTCAAGTTCTACAATAGTTGATACCAAGGCTATGAGCTACATTCTAGATTGTGAGGCGGTTGCTTGGGATAGAGTCCAACAGAAAATCTTACCTTTCCAAGTGCTTTCTACTAGGAAAAGGAAAGCAACAGAGGGAGAAGAAGTAAAGATTCAAATTTGCTTATTTGTTTTTGACATTTTGTATTTCAATGGTGCACCACTTCTTCAGTCGTCGCTTGCAGAGCGACGCCAGATTCTGAAAGAGCATTTCCCCGCCAATCCAGGTAAATTTGATTTTGCCAAGTCCATTGATGCTACTACTGTTGAGACTATACAAGAATTCCTTGAACAAAGTATTCAAGATAGTTGCGAAGGTCTGATGCTGAAGGTTTTAGACGGCCCTGAAAGTGGATATGAACCAAGTGTTCGAAGTAGGAATTGGTTAAAACTTAAGAAGGATTATTTGTCAGGTCTTGGAGATTCGCTTGATTTGGTGGTGCTTGGTGCATACCACGGAAAAGGTAAACGTACAAACTTTTACGGTGCCTTTCTTCTTGGCTGTTATAACCCAGAAACGGAGGAATTCGAGACCATCTGTAAGATTGGAACCGGGTTCAGTGACGAAATACTTGAATTACTGCACAAGACTCTGAAAGACACAGTTGTAGAAGAACCTAAATCATACATTTCCCATGATTCAGGATCTACCACTCAACCGGATGTTTGGTTTGAACCATCAATGGTGTGGGAAGTTTTGACGGCGGATTTGACGCTGTCGCCGGTGTATAAGGCTGGTAGTGACGTGCTGGGTAAAGGTGTGAGTCTGAGGTTCCCGAGGTTTATAAGAATTAGAGATGATAAGGCAGTTGAGGACGTGACTAGCTCGGAACAGGTTGTGGAGTTCTACAGGCGACAAGCGTCTGTTCAGGATACGAACTGAGGTGTGCTCGGTTTGTTATCATTCATGAATTTTATTGTCCATAATATTTTGTCAGTACAGTATAAATAGGTAATTATGAAATTAGAAACGAAAATAACGGAGTTGCAAGTAACCGTAAATGCCAGGATATTGGAACAGATAGATCCATCTTGAGGAATGATATATGATTGCTCCAAGTTGAGTCTCTCCTAGGGGTTACGCTGATAGTCGTTACCATGTTGCAAACAACCTCACTTACTGACAATTTGAATAAACTATCTCTTATATACGATGTCACAAGCCATTTTTAGCATATCAAATTCCAAAATTTTTTGCTCCCAACACTCACGCAAGAAAAAAAAAACATCCCAAAAACTCCCAATTTTTTTTCCACTCCTCTTTTACCTGGTATCCAATTTATTTATACTTCCAACCATATATTACTACCACTATCAAGCGGTATACCAAATAATCATCACCAGAAAAAAATGGGACAAGGCAAAAAAGAAAAGAACAGAAGAGTCAAGGAGGGAAATACCAAAGATGGTAACCTCCGTGTTAAGGGAGAAAACTTTTACAGAGACACAAAGCGTGTCAAGCATCTGAATATGTACAAGTCAGGTAAAGCCCAAAGAAATGCCAAAGGAGAAATCACCAAAGCTGCCGATTTCCAGTCTTCTGATATTCCTACAGCCAGAGTTGAACCTAATAGAAAGTGGTTTGGAAACTCGAGGGTTATTGGACAGGATGCATTGATTCAATTTAGAGAGGCCCTGGGTGAAAGAAAGAAGGATAGTTACCAGGTGTTGATGAAAAGAAATAAGCTGCCAATGGGACTGGTTGAAGAAAATACAAAGGCTACAAGGCCTGAACTTTTGGAAGGATTCGATAAGACTTTTGGACCAAAAATGCAAAGGAAAAAACCTAATGTAGCCGTGGAGAGTTTGGAAGAGCTTGCTAAGGTTACCACTGAAAAAACCATTGAATTCGAAGAAAAGAAACAAGAAGTGCTGGAATCTAAAACTGATGGCTGGACCGAGGAGGCTAAAGAAGCTATTTTCCATAAAGGACAGTCGAAGAGAATCTGGAATGAATTGTATAAAGTCATTGATTCGTCCGATGTTGTTATTCATGTCTTGGATGCTAGAGATCCGCTAGGTACGAGATGTCAGTCTGTCGAACAATATATTCAGAAAGAAGCTGCTCATAAGCATCTGATATACGTTTTGAACAAATGTGATCTGGTTCCTAACTGGGTGTCAGCTGCTTGGGTCAAGCATTTATCGAAAAACTTCCCTACACTTGCATTCCATGCTTCCATCACCAACTCGTTTGGTAAAGGTAGTTTGATCAACCTGCTAAGACAGTTCAGTGCCCTTCACAGTGACCGAAAACAGATTTCAGTCGGATTCATTGGGTATCCTAACGTGGGAAAATCTTCTATCATCAATACTCTACGTAAGAAGAAGGTCTGTACAGTTGCACCTATTCCAGGTGAAACTAAGGTTTGGCAATACATTACACTTATGAAGCGAATTTTCCTGATTGACTGTCCTGGTATTGTACCTCCTAACTCAAAAGATACAGAATCCGATATTCTGTTCCGAGGAGTTGTCAGAGTTGAGCATGTTTCCAATCCCGAGCAATTCATACCTGGTTTATTGGAGCGATGTGAACGCAAGCATCTCGAAAGAACATATGAAGTCAAGGGATGGAATAACAGTGGTGAATTCCTCGAACTGATTGCAAGGAAACACGGACGACTTTTGAAAGGAGGTGAGCCCGATGAGATGGGAGTTGCCAAGTTGATTTTGAACGATTTCAACCGAGGAAAAATCCCATGGTTCGTTGCACCTCCTCTGTCGAAGGAACAGGTCAAGAGGGAAACTAAAGAGTTGGAAGCTTATATGGAAGACAATAAAAAGGAATTGAAGAGGAAGAATGACGAAGTTGACGGGGAGGAAGAACAAAAAGAAGATGAGAAGGAGGAGGAAGAGGAGCAGAAAGAGGAAAGTAATAAAAAGGTTAAGAACTAGGGAAGAGGAAATGTGCGATATGTGTGTTCAGCTTTTACTGGTTTCTTTTAATTATATATTTCATATTCTTTGAGCATTTAATTTGATTTTTTGTTTTATCATGGTTGATTTATATTATCGACTTCAATATTCCTCCCATTCTTGAATTCTTTCGTGCTGTTTTGTCTGACTGAAATGGGAAATATTTATCGTTATAATATTATCTCTAATAACCACATAAATATATTGGATATCAAATGGCGGAGTTTTTTTAATTGACTGTCAATGCTTGAAGCAGGGTCGAGTCGAATCTTGAAACTTAGCTTTTGAGCATGTCTCAATCAAAGTCGAAAAAATAAAGTCTAAAAATTAAAAATTTACGCTGTGGTCAGTTTTTTTTTTTTTTTTTTTTTTTTTGGGCTATTATTCTGGAAAAAAAGTATCCATCTATTCATTCTACCCGACTTATCCCATTTCTACAGTATGATCCTGTCACTTTTTAACAATATCAAAATCCAAAGAATAATCGAAATTTATCAATCTCCATTTTTTCTTTTCTTCTTTGTCTTCCTTCTTCTTACACCTTCCCTTTCCGCTGTTGCCGTTGTCGTTGTCAGATCATAATTTGATATACTGCAGTTGAATTGCTACTTTCATACACAAAATGAACAATGTAAACTCAAGTTCAAAGCTTGCACTTTCCACTCCTCCGCTGATCCAGAATGTTCTTGCTTCATCGCATCCACTTATCCGATTTTTACTGGCCGTGTTTTCCACACTGACATGGTCAAACCCGCCTTACCCTTACTTTGCAATTGCTGCATGGACAGCTGGGGTATTTGCATTGAGGCCGTTGGTAGTTTTTTTCGGGCATTTGGTCCTGGTGATTTGCGCGCTGATTTACTTTAAGCTTAACCCAGACACAAGCATGGAGCTGGAAATCATTGTCGCCGATCTCGCGGAACTTAACAGAAAGATGAGTAGGTTTTGTGCGCCGCTGATGGTTCTGAAAAGAGGAAGAAACGCAAGTCGAGTTATGTTCACGGGTCTATTTTTGAGCCCATGCATAGTGCTGGTCTATATTGGACTGCAGGTGAGAACCGAGTGGATTGTTTGGGTGTATGGGATGGTTTTGATCACATACCATAACGAAATGGCGGAAGCGTTTAGAATGTGGCTGTGGAAGTTTAGAATTATCAGGCTGGTATGCTTATTTCTTGTTGGTGGGGTTCAACAGGATGAATCGGCTGTACAGAGAAGCACCATTAGAGGCCAAGACGGGGCGGCTGAATTCGAGTTTGTGATTTACGAAAACCAGAGAAAATGGTTAGGCATCGGATGGACCAGCAACATGCTAATATACGAACGGGCAAGCTACACCGATGAGTTTCTTAACGACAGTGCCAAACCAAGCAGGTTTGTGCTACCACCAAATTTTGAATGGGAGGAAGGGTCGATGTGGAAATTGGATACGACGAACGGTGGCGCACTTGTGGGAAGAAAAAAGTCGACCGCTGTGGTTGATCCTCGAAGTGACGAGGGGTGGTTATATTACGACAATTATTGGAATGGAGCATCAACGGCCGACTCGATATCAAAGTATACGAGGAGAAGGAGGTGGATCAGGAAAGCGACGTTGAAGGGAGAGAAACAAAAGGTGCTGGAAACGAAAGATGGCAATGTGGAGAGTCAGCAGGAAGAAAAAGAAGAAGTGAAAGTTACTAAAAGGAAAACTATTAGGTTTGCTGACGAGGAGGAGAATTGAGTTGAGATGAACTGAGGTGAAGCGGAATTGGCAAGGGTTTGTGTGAGATGTGTGTAAAATGGTTTGTTATACATGTTTATCGGTTACGGAGTTGATTTTTGAAAAGTGTAATTATTGTTCTTGATAGTTATGATAATAGTATTAATCAGTATGCATGTTTTTTTTATATCTCATACCTTTATTATGATAATGGATGATTATGAATAAATGGCATTAAGATGGATTGCTACAGTTGATTGATATTTGGATGGACAAAATACTAAAACTGAACATTAACCAAGGTCTGATGTTCTACAGTATGATGCCCAAGTTTGCAGAACCAATATGGAAATTCATTCCACACTTTTCTTTAACCTTCTTTTTGAACATATCCTATTGTCCAGATAACATGATTGAACATATATATATCCAGTATACGAATTCACCATACAGTACTATGTAGGTCCAAACATGACGTCAATTGAATCGGTCAATTGAGATAATTTACGACGGGAAAAGATTGAAACCACCAAATATTTTTGACACCTTTCCAGAAACTTAGCAAATTTGTTTATTGATTGAAACATTGAGTTAAATGTCAAAGTTGGTCCCTTTTTTGTTAATTTCTTGTTATTATCCCCCCTTAATTTTTTTAACGTTCGTTATTAAAGTGAACTTAATAAAATTTATTACCATTTTAGTAAATTAATACATCAATATGCCCACCAAAAAGTTTGTATTCAATAAATTTAACAAATTAGTAACATTAGTATACTAACTTTAATAGAATTTAATATTTTCTCTTTTGCTCTTTCTCCTTCTTTCTGCTCTCCCTATATAACATCAGACACATAAAATTCTCCTTGAAATTGTTTCTTTCCCCTTTCTTCTTCTCTTCTTTTTATATATACACACTCACCTAACAGTCCCCCCAGCTCCTCCACCCACCCACCTACTCATTCATAACTACACCATCACAGTTACAATCACAAAAAACCTAACAATGGTCGTCCCAGAAATCGATAACGAGTTGCAACCCGACACAACCAGCGGCTACAAGGTAACCGAAAAGAAAACCGTGTCCGAATACACCAACCTTGACGCCAACGACGAATCCCTCGTCAAATGGAAAGCCTCCCTAGGCCTTGGATCCAACACCCTCGGCGACCCCTCGGACCCACGCAAAGTCATCATCCTCACCATGTCGCTCACAATCAACAACCAGCCCCCACTCGTCTTCGATCTCGAAAACCCACAAGTCCTCGCATCGCTCAAAACCAAGCCCATCCCGATCCCGGAAAAAGCCAACTACACTCTCGAAGTCACCTTCCGCGTGCAGCACGAAATTGTCACCGGTCTTAAGTACTTGCAGAGCGTGAAGAGACACGGAATTAGAGTCGACAAGATGCAGGAGGTTTGCGGAAGTTACTCGCCTAATACGGTGGAAAATAAATTTTACACAAAAACTTTCCCGACTGAAGAGGCGCCGAGTGGTATGTTGGCTAGAGGCACTTATGAAGCTACTTCGAAGTTTGTTGATGACGATAATGTCACTCATTTGGTGTTTGCATGGTTGATGGAAATTAAGAAGGCTTGATTCTGTTTACAAAGTGTCCAGTTAGCAATTCAATTGATTAATCACGTATCTGCCCATCCATCAGTTTATCAATCTAGCTACCCGGGTGATCAGTTGTTTCTGCTATTTGCTGTGGATCTATGTTCCATCTTCTCTTTATTTAGTTCATGTAAAAAAAGTATCAAACCTATATACTTACATCCATAAATCATCAACACCATAAATTCATCTACGTCAGTTGTCACTGGCGATTTTCTGTAAATTGCGGTTTCTCATTTCCCTAGACTGTACGACACATATAAGTAAGAACTAAAATCTCCAATCCTCAATTGTGTAACCACTCTCTACACACATTTCACTTTATAAACATACACACGTTTATACAATTAAACATTTATTGTTACATACCATACACAGCATCAACCCCACGCTACGTTTCCATGTATAGCCGTCATTCAATATTTAGACCCCTCCAATTTCTTCGCATTAAATCTTTCTTTTCTCTCAGCTCTCCATTTTTCCATTCTTTCCTTCAACTCTGTATTAGGAATAACCTCATCAATTGTCAACGGCGCTCTATTAAATGGGTCCTTATTATCTGAAAGCAAATGCGATTTGATTGTTGCTCTGTCAATGGTCATTTTTGAAGATGGCAGAATCACTGGGTCGTTCATGATGGTCCACAACAACGGATCCAGGAACTCGTCAGGTACTTCTTCAGAAGCCTCCAACTCTTTCTGATTTTTGACAGCTTCGACTGCTCTTATCTTGATTTCGTTAAACGTCTTTAGCTGGTCATGAGAGATTGTGGCTACCTTGGTCATGATTTGAACTGCCCTTTCGAAAATGCTTTCAGAGAATGAACGTCCATCATTTGCAAGTGCTTCGATAAAAACATCGTACCCTGAAAGATTGACATAAGTGAGCACCAGATCCGTAAGCATCTGTTTAGGATTGAATCCGTATTTTTCACGATTGGCTACTTTCAAGTCCCGACATTTGGGTCCCGCCAACGCATTGAGGTTATAATTCATCATTGCCGCTAAGCGGTCAACCAGTTCTGGACACACAAACGCCTCAGGCACCGATCCCGTGAATATCTTAAGCAAGTTCAAATTTTCCGACGCGAGTTGCACGTACGAAGTCGCCTGTCTAGCAAGATCGTTGGAAGGTGGCTCGTTTTCTGCCTGGTTATGGATTGCAGTCAACTTAGTTACAGATTCATCCAGCAGATAGGTAGTATCGTTCAGCAGCAGCGCAACAAACTTGACAAAAAATGGGAGATTATGCTTACTTGATTGAATGACTTTTTGTCGGTATATTTGGTTGGGCCATATTTTCCGGAAAATTATGGAGATGAAATATCGGGAATTGAACTTATCTTCAAACTGGGAAGATGCCCCGGTTCGTTCAATGTCTATGTAGAACTTCATCAAGGAATAAACAATGTTGTTCATCGCAAATTGATTGCCCGACAGTTCAGATAAGAAAAATCCAGGAGTATTGACATACGTTTCTCTTGTTCCATGGTACAGCAACTCCACGAATTTTGCTTTGACATATGGATTGCTAATATATGATGATCTCCCCAGGAACAACACAATAAAGTCAACCAGCTCCCTCTGATCGTTAGTTTCAAAATAAAAGCTAGGAATGTTTTTGGCATAAAAGATTGACAGGGTTCCTATACACTCCAAAAAGTACTCTGGATATTGGTTGAAAGCTTCACAAGGTTTAAGCGAGGGATCTGGTAACAGTTCAATTCTCTGTCTTGGATACATGTGTAAAGGTTCCACCGTTCTAATCATGTATACCGCCAAAAAATTAACAAAATTGATAACGCTTCTGGCTAGCCCTTTTGCTCTCAACGAAGCACTGTTTGTTGTAAGCCTTTTCTTATATACATCCAACTGATGCTTCAACAAAAAAATTGCACCTTCTATTTCATCTGCCCTCACAGGATCATCTTGAACCTCCTGTTTCTTAGCCTCGTAATATTCTAAGCGAGTCTCCATATCCTCAACAGATCTTTTCATTCTATGCTGATTCATGATAATTCCTCCAAGTCCATAATGGGTCAATGCGATAGTCAAGAAGAATATATGTGAAATGAAGTTGTTTTCCTTTACATCTTCAGGTTTTGCTGCATAGAACTCAGCGGACGTTGCCTGGTCACTATTGATTTTAGTTTCGTCGCTAATATCGTAAACAGGGTCAGAACGGAAGTAATCAACATTAATCTTGTCAATTTTGTTCCCAAACCTGTCCACGAATGGCTCGGCTAGTTTGAGGCAGACGTTCAATAAATTGGTCAAAAACGCATCACTAGAAGCTTCGCCCTGCATTGCAGTTCGCATATGATTTTTATCGACGACCTTTCCGAGCCAACGTAGAAATTCCGCACGCGGTTCAGCTCCCGCCCGTATGATTTTGTCGACAATGAAAAAAAGTTTGTCTCTTAAAACGTTTAATTCAATGTCAACTATGCTAGCACTATCACCCCGTGGTGACATTGCAAAAAGTGGTCCTAAAAGTGTTGTCGTTTCTATCCGTCTAACATCCATGACATCCGGGATTGGGAAATATATCATTTGCGTCATTGTT
Source organism: Geotrichum australiense (assembly GCA_030563945.1). Taxonomy (NCBI): domain Eukaryota; kingdom Fungi; phylum Ascomycota; class Dipodascomycetes; order Dipodascales; family Dipodascaceae; genus Geotrichum; species Geotrichum australiense. Next base: position 38,057 of record JAJMKR010000052.1, on the reverse strand, counting down.
TGAGGAACGCTCTTATGCATCACGAGGTTCATGTATATCTGTAGGATCGACTCATCCACCCTCTTATTGAAATATCCGGTCAATACTGTTAAAAACTCTCTATCACTTTTTTCATCTACAGCAACATCTATCATGGCGTATGTCAAGTCCCAGATCCCCGATCCTCCCGTCGACCGGTAAACGTCGTCCCACTCGCATGCATATTTATCAAATACTTCTGGTTGGTTGACACACATGAACCCGTATCTGGCAATTATGCGGGCGAGCTCCGCTTGCCTCAGCTTGGTGGCGCGGGTATAAGCAGTGATTAAAAATTGGAAACCTTGGTCAAGACTGTCATATTTGTCTCGCAAAAGATGAATGAGAATTTCGTCAATGCCACCGTCAGCTAGATCTGGATGGTAGTAGAGTTTTTCTGAGGGCACAAGGGAAACTTCAAATACTTGTGCTAGTATTTTGTCGTCCATGGTTGGTGGTAGTGGTGAAGTGATTTGAAATAGATTGTGAGGGCAAAAGGGAAATGTTTGAGGAATTATGAGAGATGAAGCTAGATTGTGCTAGGAGAATTGTATACGTAATGGGTTATATAAATGAAGTCTAATGTGAAACTTAATCTATAAGCAATATTTAATCCACCATAGACTATTAGTGGCACGTAGTGGTAGTTAGATTTCCAGTCCATCAACCTAAACTAGTGTAACACTACACCGACTACACTACAGTAAAATTTAAGGGATCTTGGATAATATATAATATATTATCGATATCTAATAGCATAATAGCTGGTTATGAAGTTGAGATGTTGTTTGTAACATTGCCACAAGTTGAAATACTCATTTCTAAAATACCAAACACGGATATTCCAATAGTTGCTAAACCCTCATAACGTTTCGTCAACAGCAGATATCGATGACAGACCAAGCCAGTAACATCGTTGGTTAGGGGTGCTACAATATCTGATTACAATATCCTCACATCCAGTCCGCATAGAGATAGGTTCCGCGTAAGCCATTCACACATTATGCCATATATATACGTCATTATTTAATATCCTCCAATACTATCACCTATGGCCAGAAATAAGTCTTTCCACATCTTGTTTAGTATACCGGTATCCAAAAGTTGTATACCCGTCATTTCGTAACCCGTCAATAATAGAAGTAAGGTTTTGCTTGCCTTAAAATATACTGGTCATGTCTTCCATCAATTCAGCAGTGGAATACTCGATCTTAGCCCCCAGGTCTAGCCCATGGTTTGAAATTATACGTGTATCAACCACCTCAGGTCTAAAGGTAACTGGATGGTCATCAGAAACATCATTATCGGAACAGTCTCCTTCAGGACCTCCTGTGATATTGACATACAGTTTGACATATGCTTCAACAGTCTCGATAGATAACAATGCCTTACGTTCTGTGTGAATCCAGGCCATTATAAGGAAGTTCTGAGCAGTACTTAATGAGGTCGGAGTGATTTCTAAAATTCTTCTTCCCAACGGACTCAGTGCAGAATCATTGTCATCTTCGGACCAATAAATCTTGAGATCTTTGCGATGCGTAGGTGCTGAGAACAGCTGAACCAAACTGCTTTCGACTTTATCACACACATCTACACTGCCACCAAAAGCTTCTATAATTTTTCTTCCACTAGATCTAACTTCCTGTTTCACGCTATCTGAAAACAAAACAGAATGGCGCCGATCTAATGTCACCGCCAGCTTAACGAGATCAGTATTGACACATTCATCAAAGGCCTTTTTCAACATCCCCATCAATACACCTCTTATCTTGTCACTAACCTCACTTTCTCCATTATCGAGTTCTTTGTTGATTTTTTGTGTCATATCCAGAAACTCCACCATAGTAGCGGAGATCCTAAATTTTGGAGACTCTGCAGAGAATATCAGATCTGCAATAGGCTCCAAAATCTTGTATAACTTTGTGAGATCATCCCAATATTTATCTTCGTGCAACCTTTGCTTTATTTCAAACAACGGTGACGAAACAGCTTCCTCAGACAGCAGAGTTAGTAAAACTTCCTTATTGGCAAGGAATGTCTTCATACAAACCATGGCACTTAAAAACGGAGTAGAAGTATATGCTTTAATTTCCTGTTCGACTCCTAAAAAGTCACGTATTAATTCAATTCGTGATTCCACCCCACTTGTCCCGTCAAGTTTTTTGATAATGGCATAAACAAAATCTATCAGTTGCCGAGCGTTATTTTCTTTCATAACAATAAGCCCAACAAAATTCAGATAGCGTGCTAAGCAAGTGTGCTCGTACACCCAAGGAAAGTCTTTTTTGAAAAGACTTCCCAATTGCTTCATGGTTTTTGTACCGTCTGTTACTAAAGCTGCAATCGACCGTTTTTTGATTGGTTCTATGATTGAAATCAGATTTCGGTAAAGGAATTCAGGAGTATCATCCGAAGAGTGCAAAAAGATAATATTCAAGACATATGTTATTCCTTTGGATGTAGTCAACGTAACTCCATAAACAAGCCCATCGGAAGTAGTCGACCAGTCATAGATACTCAAAGTATAGCTGAATGAATCTTTGCAATCTGCTTCCATTTTTTTAGTAGTCTTTTTAAGATATTCGTTGAGAACCCTGCCTAAGAACTCAGACCGGGTGAAAGGTTTGAACGATGGGTTCAAAGTATTTAAAAGGTTAAAAAATGACCCATTCATAGTCATGTCCAAGGGAAGTGCACTTCCAACTATAAACCTTACCATGTTTTCTTCGCCGACCTTTTGAGAACGATACAGGTTACGTTTTAGCCCATCACATTGATGGAGATGGTGTCTGAGAATAGACCTGGGGCGAATAGGTAGGTCATGCGAGCAATGCTTACACGTTGCTTCTCTATCGTCTTCATAAAACTGTTCACGTACATGAATCTTGTAACCCCTTCCAGGAATGTAGGCTGCACTTTGAGAAAAATCAAAGGGTAATTCTTGACCATCAAAGGAGTCGTCATCATGAACTTAGCCATGGTCAAATTGAAGAAACTCTGAGTCCATTTCTATATCTTAAATTGAATTTGAACTGCCGGATGTTAATCTGGTAAAAATTTATGCACTGCTGTGCTGGTGTCTGTTTGGTTAAAGGAAAAGGAGTAAGGTGAGTTTCAAAATGTTTTCCCTAAATATTTGAGATATATCAGTAAAGCAAGGGGCCAAATATTAAAGTTTTGAAAATTTTAGAGGTGGAGAGATTTTCAATTGCAAGTTGCATTGAAAATTTACAGTCCTATCTAGTTTAGTTCATTCCTGAATTCCACCGAACAAACTCAAAAGTACTGATTTGGTGAGAATTGACAGGTGTGAGGGTAATCAAACCTGGCTGGTATATGGAGATGGCACTAAAGTAGTAAGAAAGCCAAGTTGAGTTAGTATCGCTGTATATTTCCGGGCTCTAAATTAGCTCTAAACTACCGTAGTAAGCCTAACAATTTGGTTTTGTAGCTATTGCAGCTCTAGAAGAGCTGTCTGGGTAGGGCATTGGTCTTTGGCAGTTGCATAACACAGCTTTCACCATATTGAAATCGAAAGTTGCATTTTTAGATACCTGCTTGATGCGTAAGGGATAAAAAACGGGGTTCATATATTGCATCATAACCACATTATAAACTGATTATAAAGTGCAAATTTACGAAGTTACACTTTCCGGCAAAAACTTGAAGAACAAAATGCCCATTTGTATAACTCACGTCAAGACATATATCATACTGATACTAAACAGTTACCAGCATTCCTTTATATCAAAGTTTGACTTAACGTCTTCCTCGACTTTCCCTTCTACTAGTTCAGCCTGACAACATTACCGAGTACAATGCAACTTGCCAGTCTCAAAAATCTTGCGTTACTTTAGTTCATAGCTAGTTTAAATAAAATACAAATGGTACTCGCTATTCGTATTACTGTTACCGTACGTTTACGTTCTAAAAGATTAATTTGCGTTCTAAAAGATACTAAAGGTAACTAGCGAGCTATGAATAAAGTAACTGTAAAATTTAGTGAGCTATCTTAGTTTTATCCATCGGCAATTATTACCAGATAAAACTTTTTAAGAAACTTATGAGCGAAGGTTAGTGACGCTATGGTCATGAAATGAACCACTCAAACACAGGCTTTATGCGTAGTTACAAGTTGTATTTGCAAAAGATTTAGCTGTAGTACAGGAATGTTCATGGATTGATATAAAGGCATTTTGTTAGTTGACAAAAAGAATTAGCCAATTTTTTATTTAAAAAATAAATATCATTATGGAAAAAAAAGCTCACTGTTTTTGGAATCAACAATGCTATAAAACTAGGCGAAACACTTTGAACTCACGTCTCAAAAATCTCATTAGTGTCGCTACAGATACTAAATTAAAGAGAACGAAAAAAACAATCTAAAATTGTCACAAAACTCTTAGTTCTGTCCATCGACAAATTGCTTTTATGTGTTCTAATATAAATTAGTGAATTTAGATAGTACAGCACCTAGCCTATGTTGGCGCAATATGTCAAGTTCACTTACTTTTTAAAATCCTTTATCTTGAATGTATAAAATTCAATAATGTCTTAGAAAATTTAATAAGGGTATATTAAATTCTGGTAAGATCAAAATGCTACTAGTATATTTACATATCATTGAAAAGGCTTTTATAACATACGCACGATATCTTGACTAAGTACTTTTTTCAAAGAGATAAAAAAAAGGAAACGACTCAAGCCGGTAGATTTCAAAAAACGATATCTTTAAAATTGAAAACTCCATAAGTTCGTAAGCACTTGAATCTGTTCACATTCACATTATAAGAAAGCTTTAAAGATGGTATACAATTTTTTTTCCAAATCACAAAAGACATACTATCAGCCAGATTTAGTTTCTAGTTTTGAATAGTAGAAACAAGATGTTTATTCTACGTGTGTAATCTAGAATTAGACAACGGCATTGATCTTTTGGTATAGATGATACAATAATATTTGAACAACTTTAAGGTCCAGTTTAAAAACTCCAACTAATAGTATTTCAGATTTTATATTTTTCTCCAAATGAGCTTTTGTTCCCAAAATATTTTAATTCTTCTTATATTATAAAGCACTATTCTTTTCATCCCACAAAATCATGCTCTTTTGGACATTCAGAAGCTAGTTTCAACTTTGGACAAGCTTTGGATAAGAAAACACGACCATTACGGATACAAAGATTGTGGTCAGTGTAGAATAGGAACAACCCGTTGTGATAAGAAAGGCTCCAACTTTTTGACCATACTGGTATTTAAAAACTTGAAGTTAGCGTTAGGCTAGGGAACTAAGGGAACAAGCAGAACTATTGTGTTACTTGTACAGATATATGATGATAAATGGATTAAAATAAGCATGACTAAAAATAGTCAATTATATTAACCTCTCCACAAATAGCAAGACAACAAGTTCAATCAAGACCAATTATACACCTTTACACCTTAATCACTTTTCTATACTAGTCTTCTTTTTTTCCCAAACATTTCGTTTTCTCCCCATCAACTATCAAAAACGAGATTTTAAACACTCATACTCTACACAAAGTCTCTGTCAACCACACACTCCTACAAGACACAATCCACAAAAGAACCAGCTCACTAGCCTACCTCCCATTGCATTTCAAACTCTCCACACGCATTTAGCAAATGTATAGCTCAACCACACAAAGTAGAAATCTACACCCCATTATTTTTGTCATTCCAAAAGCTGTTACCAAGATTTTCCTTCTCTTCTCTCTTCTCCAAAAAAAATATATATTCTTCCTGTATTTGTTAGGTTGGGCCTGAATGGGCCATGCCCAAAATAAGTAATGATTGTCGGGGCCATTAATCTTAACGACCACCCCAAAAACGTACGGAAAAAGTCTAGAAAACGAGTTATTCCAAACAAACTGTTGTACTATACTGTACTGTGAAAGGGATCAAAACTTTTACGTACAGTACCATATCCAATTTTTTTGTAGGACGAAATGGATAAACTACTGTTTTGGACTATGTTTGGTACCAGATGGGGGAGGGAAGTGAGTGATTGGCGCGGTAGGAGTGTAGGTTGTTTGTATCTTGGTAGTTGAATGGATTGTTTTGGGCGTGCGGGTGTGGGAGGTATTATGACCTGGTTGGTATATGGAAAGAAAAGTTTTGTCTTTGGTTCGGGTGTGTGTGTTTGGCCTATGTGAAGAGGGAAATGGTGAAAAGGGTGGTGGAGGATGGGTTTGGGAGAGATGGTTGAGAGGGGTTTGGTTTGGTGTATTTGTGTTATCAATGCAGGACACACAACTTACAGAAAGGTATGGTAAACTTGTAATCCTCTCTTCACCAAGTTTTTTGATCAGGTTTGAATTATTTTGTTGTAAGTTTGATAATATTATCAAAATTAATGGAATAAAAGAAAACGAGTAAAGCATATAATATAAAACTATGTAGACGTGTAATTTATATGTTATTCGATTATAATATTATATATGCGTTCTAATATTTTGTTGTTTAGAAAGTGTACCTTAATTCTGCTTTTTTTAAACAAAAGCGTCACAGAATTTGTCCTAGAGGATGGAAAACCTTTATGAAAAAAAGATGGATTTTAACCAGTCTTACTCGTCAAATAATCCACATGGTAAAGCCCAGATCTGAAATCGTTTGTATTATAATATGGCATAAAATGTGTACACTATTCTACAAAGCGGTGCTTTTATATGTGTTTACATCTATAAGGGTATAGCGGTATATTGTGCTTATATGAAACAAGAATACCAATTGTATTGAAAAAAGATAGGACGTTTCAAATAAATATGTGTATTCATCTGGCCTACATGTAAAAGATATTGTGTTATTGTGCAAACATATCTATTACGTATGGATTGTAGCAAACGACATCTCATTAATTGTTTTAATTCTTTTCAAGACATCAAAATGTGTACAATCATAGCACACATACAACTGTAGCAAATATATATCTATACCTTATCATAATACGAAGCTTATAAATTACACATTAGGTTTTGAAATATATCGTTATATTAACTAGTCAAACTACATAATGTACTGTGCAGTGTGTACATTTGAGGTATTCAGCTAGTGGCCCACATACCATTAGTTCACGATTTAGTTTTGTTAGATTCAATAGTCTACTACTAAACAATATATAGTCCAAACACTACTCACCAAAAGCAAACAGACAAAAAAAAAGTAAATTGACCAAACGTAAGAACCGTCTTCCTTCTGTCAACTAAGAAAGAACCTCGGTATTCTGTAAGCACGTACACCAGAAATAGGCCAATAAAAACTGGATTTGACTATGAATACAAAATCGGAACAAATCATGGCATAACGTATTAAGCTTGATGATGTCAGACATAACAATATGAGGTTGTTTTTTTTCGTTTACTGGTATATGTATACAGTGTTGCACTCTAGCCAAAAGCATTAGTTATCTAATGTAAATGTAGATTGGATGGATTATCTGGCGTGTGTTTTAGTTACGTACTAGATGGAGAAAACCGTTATTTGGAGTTGGTTATGGCGAGAAAGGAGTGGATATGGTAAAAAAAAACGTGGAATCAATGGGGATTCTTAGTTGATTAGTTCTTTTGACCCGAGCCGTCTTTTCTTGTAACTGTCATAACCAACAACCTCACCCTGCCCGAACCATCTTATCTATCCATCCATCTATATCAACACTTGACAAACGTACTGTACAAACAATCAGATATAGTTATTATCACTACAACTGAACCCAACAACACTAATCGCCACCCCCTTTATCTTATTTCTATTTTTATTAACAATAACAATAAACAACTTTCTTATCAGAAAAAAAAACTCAGGGTCCTTTTTCAAATTTTTGTTTTTATGTTTTTATTTTTTTCCGTTCACCCTCCCGCTAAACCAAAAGCTATCAACTTATCCAAATACGATTTCAACCTAAAAACAAAACTTTAAACCATTTATTTTTTCTTTTCTAAAATGAAAATAAAAAAAAGAAGACAATTTTGAGTTTTTTTCTTTCTTTGATCGTTTTACAAAACAAAAAGAGTTGAACCTTGGTTTGTTTGTTTTTTGTTTTTCCTTATGGATGGAGGTGTGGGTGCGTGGGAAGAAGTGAATGAGATTGTGTTGGTTTAGTGGGATGATGGTGATATTAGTATTGTAATATGACGGGGGAATTTGATAGTGAGAGATTGGTTTTTGTATTTTGGATTGTGATGTGAAGAAGTAGATTAAACCTGTGTTGGCACTATCATAATATCATAGAAAACAAGTCCCTACGTACAGTACAGTTACTAACCTGTTTTAATCAACCCCACCAACAACAAAAAACGTCTATCTATAAAACCTTACAAAACTCAATATCTTCCCATTTTTCCCCAACAACAGCCCAGTCCACGCCAAACAAACAAACAAGACTAGCCAATTCAGTACTAATAACTCCAATCAATCCAGGGTCCAATATTTTCCGCCTTTAAACTTTATATCATGTCTCGGGCATCTGCACCGTAAAAACGATTGGCTCAGGAGTCATCCATCCATCCATTCATTGATTGATATACAGATTGATTTCTTTTCTAAAATAAAAATAAAAACAGAAAAAAGTGCATGCCCAAGTAGGCATGGCTTGTGATTGTTAGCACCCTGAATGACGTTGCTAGATCAGAATGTTTAATTCATATATATCCAGATATCGTAGTAAGCGATAAATACAATGTCATGATGGTGTATAATATTGTACAGTTGATAAAGTGTAGAGAGTCTAAACCGGCTGGTCCACCGGGAGTTGGACATTTATCAAAAGTGTGATGGTTGACGGATTTGGCCTTTGGGAAGGTTTATCTTTTGTTATGGTTGTGAAAGATATTATAAAGATCTGTGAATATAGATAACTTATAAAATTCTAAGTATATCAGTAATTAAGCAACTGTGGGGTCATGTTTAATTATGTTATAAAAAATAAAATCATACGCTTACAGCTTGTTAACCTATCTCATAAATTGTCAATCAAACATATACACAAGCACCAAAAAAAGTGAATTTATGTTCTCTTATTCTTTTGTTTTTGTCTATTAGATAAACCAAGCCTTTTCTATCTTCCTTCTCTCCTTTCACAGTTACATTTGACGATTTGTGGAACAAAAGATTGAAGGTGTGGGTAAAAATATCGAAGTTAAAGTTTTAAGTTTATATACGTAAAAAAACTTTATTAAAAAAAGTGAAAACATGTTTCTGATTTGACTCTTGTAAATCGTAAGAAAAAAAACAAAAAGTTGGTAAAACTAGTCAAAGCTTAAAAACTTTACCGCTGGACTAAAATTTAAAGTTAAAACTAAGTCAAAAAACCTTGACGTGAATAAGGTTAGTGTTTTTACGAAAAGGTTAGTGGGCGCGCTTACGCAGTAGATTTGGTTTGGATTGTGTGAGATGGGTTCAACTTTTCTTTTCCTTTCGGTTATATCTAGTTTGATAGTTCAGTCAAAATAATTTGAAATAACTTCAGTAATAAATTATTAAAATCTAATTAATATTCATTATTAAACAATATCAAACATAGAAACATCTATAATAAAATGAATATAAATTTACGAATCATTTCTGATTGACTATTTTTTTTCTTTTCCCACACTTTTGAATTATTGAATAATAAAATGCCACACCTCACCTCACATCCAACCAACTCAAACCCTTCGTGCACACACGCCTTCATGTGTATGTATGATGATGGGCGCAGGTTATGCACATGTGTCTTTTCTCCTATTCCTCCTCTTTTCGTCATAATAAAAAAATAAGATGAACCCATCTTATTTTCCCCCAATCGTTCAACAGGTTTTTTTTAAAAAAAAAAAAAAAACATTAACCGTACGTGCACTTTATGAATTTAAATTTACAAAAATTTACAAGATGTTAATATCTAATTTGTTATAATTTATTATAATTTATAATTATATAAATTGAATAATATGCACGGTTAATTGGTTTCTGCGTGTATGGTGTGTTAGCTGCTTGTCTCTTTTCTCTTTCCTACTCAAAAACAAACAAAACCTCGTTTTTTTCTTAATTTACTTTTGCTATCATTGAGTACTGTAAAAGTCCAATTTTTTTCTTTCTTTCTGCAGTTTTGCTTTCTATACGAGGTATGACAAAAAGGTTCTCTGTAAAATTGATTCGTTTGATTTAGAAATAAAAGTATGCTTGTGTACTACGTGATAAACTTAAGTATGTGTTGGGGAAGAAGGGGGTGGGTGGGTGAGTGGGTAGATAGATATTTGGACAGATTCATGGATGGGTTCCAGGAATATGGGATTTTGGTGTGTTTATGTGAGAGCAGTCTCTTTTGATTGCTTTTTTAAAAGAAGAAAAAAAAGAGCTTGGTTAAGCAAGTTAAAAAAAATAAAAAAAGTTTGAGATATCTTTTTTAAAAACCACTTTTTAACAACAAAAAAGATAACCCAAGTATAACTGTTTTGGTTAAGAAAAGCATAAAACTGGCTAGTTAACTTACAGGTTAAGAGATATGCCCTGAAAGTTGAGATATTGAAAGTTTGACTTTAAGCTTTAAAGTAAGATACTAAAGCAATAATCTGTTAGATCCACAGATCTAGACTATCATCTAAGAGTCAGGTACTGAAAACTAACGTCCATAACTCTTCTTGAGTCTATTTTTCGCTTCATCATGCGCGTACACACTAATTCTTGATGTTTGTTGATGACCTACGCTTTTCTTTCATTTCTAGTTCGTTACGCTAGATCTACACAGGACTATATTGACACCTACTAGACAACTCTAGATGTCATATGATATAGACTTATATTAATAGATATATTTGTACTATACCAGCTATTTTCCTGTCGATTACCTGATCTTAACCTTCACTTTGCATCTATAAAGGCAACAACATGAACTCAAAAATATGTGACCAGTAAAATTCATTCTAAAAGCACATATTTGACCATGACCAGTTTCTTCTAAACAACCAGCCCATTTCATCGCTTCAACTAACATCAACTAACAAAAAATACATTTCATCCATCTCTCCACAGATCAACAATTAACCCATGCAAAACCACGTATGCATTGAACACTTCTTTCCTTCGGGGTTTGAAAAATAAAGCACCGTTCTTTTCTTCATACAGGGCTAGGCCACCCTCCCCCGGATCAAAGATAATCTTTTTAATCCCCGTTCCATCAACTAAACTTTAAAAAAAATCAGCCAATAAAAACGATGTGAAAAAAAAAAAAACTTTCCACATCACTTTTTTTTTATTCTTTTCCCTTCACCTGCCTACCACCACATTCCCATTCCACCCACCCACGCACCATACACAATTTACATTCAGCAAACAATAGAAATAGAAAAATGTTGAGGAATAAGGTCCGAAAGAATCTGACAACGTCGCTGTTCTCGACTTGCTTCGTGTTTGCAATTGCGTCGGTGTCGCTGCAGTGCCCGGCCAATACTAGCGTTGACAACGATTCGAAAAAGAAGGTGGGCGATAAAGAGGTTGTTATTAGAGAGCGATAGGAATTGTCCTTTTTTTCGTTTTTCTTTATTTTCTATTCTATTCTTGCAACATTAACATCAACATCAAAACGAATAAAAGGAATCTTGTCTATTTTGGACCGGACGGGAATGGGAAAAGGTCAGCGGTACTTTTGTGCGGTGAAAGTATTCTTTGCGAATTGAAAAAAAAACAAAAAAAACACATAGAATCGTGGGCTGAGGAATTTTTACCTCCCCACTCACGCCGCTGCAAGCAACCAAGCATCTTATCACATACAAAACCTCCATTCTGGTCTCATTTATTTATTACCATCACCATGACATGAACCATCACGGAGAAACAAGACACGACTTTGTACATATCTCATATTGAACAGCACGAGCATCAAACGAAATAGAGAAAAGAGCAGTCCAGCATTTGACTCGAACTATCTGATCTTGTTTGTTTGTTTTTCTTTACCACCACCTTTGTATCATAATCTTTTATACACGTATTCATGTTTTCTTTTAGACATCTCTATAAATTAATCAATCAATCCCATACACAACATAAATTCACGCACACGTGTGGAGTAACGATTTCCTCCGCTCGCTATTGTCATAATTCAGGTTTTCAGTATTAGCATTTTACTACACAATTGTCTGTGAAATTATCCAGCCAAAAAAGATAATGTTTGTTGTCTTGTTGTACAAAACAATCCATATCGTCAACCATGCCCAAACACACACACGTAGAAAAGAATTTCACTAGTGGTGGTAATAAAGTTGTAATGCATTTTGCTTTCTTTTCATTGGTTCAGCCAGTGACAGGTGGAGCCTTATGTGGGCGTAAAATATATATAAGTTCTAAATAGTAAATACTTTGATATATTTTTTATGTGCTAGAGCGTATATTGGAGGTATACGGATGACCCTATTTGATTTGGTGTGGGTGAAATGGTTTTTATGACATGAGAGAAATGTAAACTTGTACCTTGGACTCTGGGAATTAGTAAATATGTCTCTTCTTTTATGTCACTTTTGTGCGTCTCTTTTTAAGTTCTAAACTTAAATCTTTCTAACCACAACCCCCATCTTATCTTTTTTCTAAAAAAGAACAACCCAACCTTGACCCAACCAAGGTCAACTAACCACCCAACTAACCACCCCATCCCTCTACCCTCTCTAACCTTTTTTTTTAAAAAAAATAAAAAGTTGAATCTGATGGTGAAATTTGAATTTGATTTTATACCGGCCAGATGGTTTTTACAAAAAAGTCATCTACACGTACTGTAGGTAGTTGGTTATGTTATGTACTGGTATAAGGTTTTGCTCTAGGCATACACGCGTTTGTAAAGCGCTTTTTCTAAAGTAAATGGGTGGTGATTGATCGCAACAAAGTGTGAAAGATCTACTTCTTTCTCATACAGGAAAAAAGAATAAAAAAGTATAGAGCATGGTACTTTATTTTGGCGTGAGTGTATGAAGGATTGTAGGTTGCGAGGGTAGGAGAAACAGAAATGATAAAGTTGAGTAGGAAAGGTTGGACGTACTGTAGACTGAGGCAAGTTGTTAACTTGAAAAATTGAAAATAGGAAAGGGTAGAGGAGAAGGGGGAGAGTCAGTTACTTGAAAACTTACAGTATTTTATATTATGAAAGATAAAATAAGTTTATACTTACGGTAACATCTACCGAGCCCTCCTCCCAAAATCTTTATTTTTTTAAAAAAAAAATAGAAACAAGGTTTTAAACATATGGATACTAATCTTTAGAAAGTAAAGATTGACAAAGTCTTTCATGTAGAGTATAAATTTGTTGTTTGGTGTAGGTATTCGACAAAACTTATCTGTATGGAAATGGGGAATGGGAAAAGGAATGGTCCGGTCGGGACTAGACACATTGTGTTTGGGATTATGATTAGTATGTTTGTTGTACGATTGTGGTTTTACAAGTGGTCAGAACTTGAACGACCTGCGAATGATGTATTTGTAAATTTACAAAGTTAATAAATTATCTGTGTACAAGAAAGTTCAACCGTTACCAAGTCGTAACTAACAAACCACTCCCTTACCACTCCAATCCATTCCTTCAACACAACACTTAGTCCGCAACTTATAGCAATCCTACCCATCCACGTAATATTCAAACATAATTAGATACTATCCAATAATAATTAAAAAAATTAAAAATATCATCATCAGATTCTTATATCTTTTATTTTGTCCCCTCCACCTCCGCCAGAGTTCGGTGCATGGCGTGGTTTTGGAACAAAAGACTTGGCAAAGCTATGCGTTTGGAAAATTGTCTGTTTGCTTGTGCTGTGCAGTGAAGTAAAGTAAAGGGTATGATGACAGTTTGTGTTTGTGAATAGAATACGGAAAGGTAGGTGTATGCATATTAATTTTTTTATGTTGTAAACTTATGTGGATTGGAGTTGGAGTTGTTGTATTGCTGGAAATAAAAGAGATCTTGATCCCTTTTTTAAGTATCTGGATTTGAGATAGGGGTTTGTGTTTGTACAGAAACAATCTTGTTTTTCTTTCAAGTTCTCTTGTATTTTTGGTTTCTTGCTATAGTAAGTTACGCACAGTAAGGTGAGATGTATATCTATGAATTGGCTTGATCGTGGGCGAGTGGGCGGGTATATGTTTGTGGTGATTTTACGGTACGTGAGTGAGTAGAGAATGTGTATGGATCTATATATCTTTGTGTGAGTTAGTAAAGACGGAAACTGGAATAATAAGATACGTTTGGAGAGGGAACAGGTTTGGTAAGTTTGTAAACCTATGTCCGAATACTAGGTAGTTTATTTTGTAATACACAGATTGTTACGTTGTGGAGACTATGGCAATGACAACCCCAATAAGAACAATCCTGATCTCTAAACTAAAGATACTAGTAGAACCAAAACTATAAATAATAGACGTCTAATTCCAAAATCCAACGTTCGACGTTCAAACGTTTAACCGCACACACCTCCACAACTCCCCAATAACGTTCAAGTATTAGCACCACCACCAAACTAGCCCACCCCCAACCGCCGTTCCGAAATAAGCGCTACAATAAGTCACCTTAATTACAAACCTACCACCACATCTTACCTTAACTTACCGCACAGTAAGTTTACCGTATATTATACAGAATAAACTAACAAACTTTAAGGGTTCACTTAACAACCCATTTTCCTCCCCTTCCCCCATAAAATAAAATCAGGGTCTTTTGAGCTTAGCATTCGCTAGTTTTTGAATTTGTATACAGAAAAAAGGCTTTTTCAAGGCTTTTGCCCTCCACGCCCCGTGTCTAAATCTGGACTTGAGTAGCGTAGGGTTCTTTACTAAATTTGTATATAGAGATGGTGTATATTTAGATACGGCGTAGAGGTCTACTGAGTAGCGTAGCATGGGGTGCCATTTTTGTTGTGGTGTTGTTGTAAAAAGACTGTGTAGAAAGAAAGTGTGGTATCTTTGGTGGTGGAGTATTGGAAATGGATTTTGGATTTTGGGCTCTGATAAAAAGTTGAAGGTTCTCGAGGTATTACTATTACAGTTGTTTCTGTCAATTACAATTCCAATTGTCTCGGTAAAAATTACACAATTGGTATCCAAAATTACCAATTTTTATCTTCATTAAATTTTGTTCTACAACAATCTACAAATTGCTCTAGACACATTGTACAAACATACACGCAGAAAGCTATGATTAACGAGCAAATTTATATATCATTATAAGCTCTTTTATAGGGTGGTGATGCTAGTGTGTAATGGAGAGTGTAAAACAATGCTTTGTGGAGTAATGTGATGTTTGAAATGAACTATTTACCAGTAGTCCCAGTTTATGCTTGGGGAGGGGGAAAGCTACAGTACGTGTATATGAACTTCGCTTATTTCTTGGATCACTCCATTCAAGCTCTCTTACTATATAGAACTATTATAATACAATAACATGCAAAAGTTTTTAGTTTTACAGAAACAACTTCAAATTCAATTCAATCTAAGTCAGACAAGTCACTTCTTCCTCGACAAGCGCCCGCCCGTTTTTTGTTTTATTTAGTTAGAGAGTCCAGAAGTAAAAGCCGACCAATATTCTTTTAGCCGAGCTTACGACTAAACAACCAGGACGTCTCTCAGATAAGAACTTGACGTGACATCCACCGCATACTGTACATACATACAATCTGGGTCAACCACCACCCAAAACGAGCTTTTATTTTATCTGGCTTTTTTGGTTTTTCTACCAGAGAACGTGTTTTTTCTTGGAGAGGCAAGTTAACTTATTGTATGCATTTGATATGTAAGAGAAATGTCAGTTTTAGGTAAAAGGCGATATGCACACTCCAGAGTTGTTGTTGTTGTTGTTGTTGTTGCTGTTGCTCTGTATAATACAGTATGTAGTACTACAGCAAGTTTTTGTATTATACATATATACAACAATATAAATTTAAGTGATTATCGTTAAAATCAAAGATTCGTGGAGTATGCGAGGTGCAGTGCGTACAGCACTTTAGGTGGTTAGTGGGGGGATGAACTTTTGGCTAAGAAATTTTTCTTTCGTATCTAAATTGATTTCATGTGCTGGGTTGGCGCGGGGGAGAAGGAGCTACCCGTAGAGACCTTAGTGTGGAAGTGGAAAAAGGTAGAATGGACTTGTTTTTGTAAAAGCCTCGTCTAGACGGACCGATACCCGTGGCTTCCTCCCAAAAAAATTTAATATTAGTCGAGAGGCAGTAATTTAACCTGCGACTAACCAACTACACAAGTCTACTTACTGCTGCTACTACCTATAACAACAATAACAACAATAGTGTATGTATTTAAGCATATTTGAAATTACAATGCCATAAATTTAAATACATTTTTTAATTTCACTAGTGAATGGAACCAACGCTATTATTCTTTTTACATTTCTCGCTCTTACCCTTCATATATATGAGTTATACAAAAGCACAATACAATGTCAGATAGTTAGTTACCAATAAATTAAAGAACCTTGATTTCCATGCTATTTAAGGTATCTTGGACCCTTACTGGTGATGGGAGTTAAACTTAACTGGGCCTAGGACGTGCACGCAAATTTAATTAATTCGTTAGGTTAGGTGGGAGTAGCAGCAGTAGCAGCAAAAGCAGCAAAAGCAGCAGCAGCAGCATATTGGGGAATGCACTACAATACAGAGTGGAAGGTTTAAATTTTATTTGTCATTCATCTATTTATCTGTTTCTTTTTAGTTATTAGGGTTCTATTTTTCCCATAACTTTAAATGCATCTAACTTATCTCAGATTTAATGTTCTCAACTTGCAAAAGTTTAAATTTAAATTCTTGATAAATTTTTTTAGTGTGTTTCTATTAAATTAATAATTTAGAATATATTCATTCTATTAAACTAAACTAAACCAAACTAAACTAAACTAAACCAGCTATACTCAACCAATAAGAAGCGACTCCAAGCCCTTTTCTTTTTTATTTCTTCTCTTGATCTCGTACTGCGCTGTGCTGTACTGTACTGTACGAGGCAAGCAAGCAAGCAGATAAAAAGAGCTCATGTTACTTGGGCTATACGTGGTGCTAACCTGGTCTGAGATTAGCTAACTTTGGTAAACTTACCACTAATGCAACGCGATGCAATGCAATGCAATGCAGTGTACGTAAAAATACAATGTTGTGCAATCAATAACAACAATATTGATTCAATAATTTATATCTACATGTGTTGTGGCTTTTCTTTTTTTTATTCTCTCTTATTTTCCCTGAGAGAAAGTTATTTTGCACACATACAAAATAAATGATAATAATTAGAGTAAGAGAGAAAGTGGCAGTTAATAAAAAAAAGAGCTTGCAAATACTTTCTTTTTTTTCCTCTCGTTATTATTTATTACATTTCTTTTTTTTAGTATTTCATTCACAACATGACTTGTGTAAATGTTACGTGAACCATGAAATTTTGTATAAATAGGTCATCGTTTGTCTGAATTCTGTAATTCTTGTTTCCCTTCAAAAATCATTTTATCCAGCTTTCACTTACTGCTTGTTTTATTTATTTATTTATTTATTTATTCATTAATTTATTTATTCATCTATCCATTCATTCATTCATTCCATCGAGAAATCTCTACTTTTGTTTGTTTGTTTGATACTCACGACTGATTGATTCCACTTGCAGCTTTTAATTCGTTGGCTTTTTTAATTTTTTTTTTTGGTTCACGCACCCACACTAAACTTTTTGACTAAAGTAACTAAAAAAACCTTCTCCGAGTACTGTACGACGCGTCTTTTTTTTTTGTCGATAGCTTTAGTTTATTCTTGATAATCAACCAAAACCGATTAAACTTACACCGAATAATACTGATCGTCAAATTATATATTCAACCAACCAATCAATCAACGATATATTCCATCAACTAACTATTCAACTTATCAACCATCATGAATTACGAACAGTTGCCTCCTATCCCCGCAGCTACTAACCAGCAACACAACCAACACGCTGCCCAACAACCAACCAACCCCGAGTCAAGTCCCCAGCAACAACCACAACAACCTCAACCTCCTCAACAACAACAACAACAACAGCAACAAGGCCCTCCACCTGAATACGCAGGCTACTTTCACTACCCACCACCTCAACACCCTCTTCTCGACTCTCACAATGCACCATACTTTCAACCTCCTCCCGTGCATCCTGCTGCTCATCCCATGGCTTATTCCCAGCACTACATGCTCGGTGCTCCAATGATGGCTGGCGCTGGTCCGTCGAATCACCAAGTCCTCCCCCCGAAAAAGCGTACCCAAAAGACCTACTCATTTGTCCCTCTCCCCGGATCCCAACAACAAAAGCGTCCCAGAAGACGTTTCGAGGAAATTGAAAGAATCTACCACTGCAACTTTGAAAACTGCACTAAAGCTTACGGAACTCTAAACCACTTGAACGCTCACGTCACTATGCAAAAACACGGTCCCAAGAGACTGCCTGAGGAGTTTAAAGAAACCAGAAGATTGTACAAGTTGAAGAAGAAGGAACAGGAAAAAGAAAAGCAGCAAAGTATCATGCAGCATCCTCAACAACAACAACAGCAGCAGCATCATCAACAGCAACAACAACCTCAAACTCAACAACAATTGCCTTACGCTGGAATCCCTCCCCACATTCACCAAGCATCCTCATCCTCTAATGCTCCCCCTCTCCCTCAGTACAATCCTGGGCCAGCACACTACTATCCTGGTGGATACTACAAGTAATTTTTGCTTTCTCTCTATGAACTATTTCTATTTTGTTTTTCGGGTTAATTTTGTCGTTGTTTTTCGGTATTAATTTTTTTTGTGTTTTTTTCTTGTGTGTGTGTCTTTTTTTATTTTTATTTTTGGCTTTTTTTGTGTGTGTGCGTCTGTGTCTGAATCTGTGTGTCTCTATCTGTGTCTGTAGTGTTTATTTTATTAATTTTTGTAATGTGAAATTGAATCGGAGTTTTATTTTTTCTTGTTCTGAAATGGTACTGTAATTATTTGATTGCGAGTGTTTTTTTTCTAATACTTGAAGAAGGAAAAAAAGAGGGTTTTACCTGTCTTTTGGATTTTCATTTTTTTATATAACATTGAACTTTGGTTGTTGGAGAAGATTAAGGGAACTAGCAAAATAAAAAAATAAAGAAGAATAAAGAAAGTTTTGGGTGGTTTTATGGTAACTTTTTATCTTTTGTTTATTTGAGTCTAGTGTTTGTTTTAGTATTAGTATTTTAGATAGCTGTACATAATAATATCTCCATACTATCAACTTTCCATGAAAGCTTGATTGAAAGCTAATTTTTAAAGATGACTATAGTTATTTTATTTTAGTATATGACAATGTTGACGATTTAGTTTTTATTTAGTTTAGTTTATAGATGGGAAGTGATAAGAGATAGTAGATTGTTGGTGGATGGGTTAGATATGTTTGTATAGGATAGGAAAGAATTGAGGTTGTTGGAGATGGTATGGTTGGTATGGCATGCACTTGACAATTGTTGTCTGTTTACCCGATTAGATCGAAGTCAGGTTGTAGTATACTTTGAAAGGTGAAGGAAAAGGTATGGAAATTGGGGGGAGGAAAGAAAGAAGAGATTGGGAATGGAGGAAATGGGCAAAAATAACGGATATGGTTTATATGATTAAATTTTGTGATAGAATTGTGATTGTGATTTGGAATGTTGGAATGTTGGACAGGATGAAGGTGTACATGTATTCCGGATAAAAGGTGTTCGTGTAGAACTCTTGCGGAAGGAGGGGCGAAATGTGTGTAATTAACCCGTACGGTACCGGTAAGTTTTAACGGAACTTTATCTTTTCAATTTGTTTTGTTTTTCAATTTATCTTTTCAATTTGTTTTGTTTTTGGGGTAGTACCATACACCGGTAATAAGAAATTAAATGGAAAATTGTAAGTAACGGAACTGCCAGGCTGAACTGTTATTTTTTGATTTTTTTCACTCAAAATGGTTGATCCTGGTTGTGGAAAGGGTCCAGTCTTTAATGTAAGAAGTGATTTTTGGTCTTTTGATGAAGTTTATGGCTGATTCTTAATAAAAAAGGTTTTAGTGGTTGGATGGTATGGTCTAGTGTGATATGGTAGTGATTTAGTGTAGTTTGGGACTATATAAATTATAGATAGATTGGAATGGTGTTGGAAGTAGACTAAGATGTTGGGGTTAGAAAGGTGTTGACAGAACTTGCTCCCTAACGGTGTACGTTTGGTGTTTGTATGTTGTGATATTATTTTTGGATTGGGGTGAGTTGTTTGGATTGTACAATGTGGTCATTTATATGTTCAAGACTGTTGACTTGTATCTATAAATACAAAAATATGATAGATGTGTGTGTATCTGCTTTTACTAAATCAGATCAGTTAACTTATACTCTACACATTTTTGTACGCTACACCCACACCAAGCTGGCTTACAACCACACATACATCACAAAACAGCAACAGATAACGCAAAAGACACACGTTTATAGAAACAGGATATTACGATGCCGTCGTTGTCTATTAACAATCCATATATCAGGTTTCACATTTTGGCAGGACTTAAAACTTATACTGTACTGTACCAGATATTTGAAACTGGTATACAAATGTAACAAAAAAAGATGTGCAAAATGACAAGGATATCTGTATACTCAGAACAGGGTTGAAAAGAAATAATGGTTCTGGTCATTTTGTGTGGGTTGACTGTAGGTAGATGCGATGTGAATCGCGTAGAAGAGATGTGAATGAAAGTGGACAGACAGTGTGTGGGCTGGTGAAATTTGGTACAGATGTTCGGGTCCATCTTTTTAAGATCCAAAGTGTAACGTACAGTATAAATAAATTTATATCGATACCGGTAATTTAGATACTTACTAGTATTTAGTGTAGACAGAAGTACACCGTTAGGTTTAAAAATTGAAATTGAACTAACAAAGTAGTCCCTGATTCTGTGTAATTCAAACAAACGGTGATTTTACAGACTAACCGGACCGCCCTCCCTGAAAAAAAGGAACTTTTTGTGTCCCTTTACTAGCGTGAGTTCTGGTACAGTAAAATAGTATACACGTTAATCCGGTACACTATTTTGAAATACTAGAGTTCTTTTCAGGTCTTAAGAATTTAAGCTACTACAAAGGTGAATCTGTATTTCTGAACACTCTTGATCACACATAATATTATGGAGTTTGGAAAACGTTTTGAGCTTCTCGCAGGGCATTGGCAATATCTTTTCGGGTAAAGGGTGGGTATCTGAGCAGGGATGGGAATTCCGTGTACGTGGAGTTGATCACAGAATGATGAAAGGAATTTAGAATAGTGATTAGAGTTGGTAAACCTTGCTCTTTCATGTGTACCTGAACCAACTTCATACAAACAATAAAGGGTCCAGAATAGCAATTTGTGAAATTTGCTATTCAAGATGCCTTGGAGAAAAAGCCCCCACGGGTCGTGGGTGTTGAGAGGAAGACGGTATTGGTGTTACAAAAAAGGTTGAAGGATGCGGCTATGAGTGTTTGATGAACTTGACAGTCTTTGAGCCTACGGGTGTGTAGAGTATGTTAGATTTGAATGTTATTTTGGAGTTGAATGTTATTTTGGATTTGAAGGTGTACTTGATCTTGAATTTGAATCTGATATCTGTACTTTTGTATTCAGATATATTTGGTGTGTTTTTGCATTCATTCATAATACACCGGTACACAAAGTCTTATACCAATACAACTTTATCAGTTAACAAGGTGCACATAATATTATATAACCGGAACAAATTTGATCTAGTTCATTTCCTACTCTACCTCATTCAAGGTCCACACTTTCTTCCATCTTTTTTGGCATCCAGGCTTATTTTATGAACTTCTTCCTTTCCTTTTTACCTTGCCCTGTATTTATATTTTTGTAAATTTAGGATTCCTCAGCAAACCACCAACTTGACCCCTTCACTCCCCAGTCAAACACAAAACCTTTGAAGCCCCCCTTCAAACACCCCAACCCAACCCTGAACGACACCCCTTTTTCCTGCCCGTTTCATGTCCACTGTTATCAAGAAAGAAGAAAAATAGCCTTCCGTCCAAGCAGCTTTGGATATTTGTAACCGGCCTCAACTCCATTGACATCTTTCTTGGTACACATACCCACACCATCACCATGGCATCACATGGTTCAGACCTTTTTTTTTTTTTTTTTTTTCGTTTTCGTTTTTGGGGCACATTTTACGGGTTTAAAAAAAAGGATAGATTCGAGAGAGGCTAGTTGTGGTCTTGTTTTTGTTTTTTTGGGCTTTGATAAGGGTTTTTGTCTTAAATAGCCTCGGGAATGGGTTGGAATTAGGTTTGTCAAAGCTTAATAAGGTTCTTTTGAAAGGTTAAGGTTTTGAAAGAGGTTGGGGAGTGGGATTAGGTGAGATTTTAATAGTAGGGTGTGGTTTAAGTGGTTCAAGATGGTTTAAAATGGTTTGATATGGTTATATTATGCTAGCATGGTTAAAAATGGTTTAAAATGGATAAATTTGGCTACAGTTAACTTAAAAAAAGTTTGTTGGTGATAAAAGTTTAACGTGGGGTTTAGATGGTTTAGAAGTGGTTAAATTGATAACCTTTTTTATGGTTTACGTTTCCAAGATCCAAACAGCTTAGCAAAATAAGAAACAAGATATGACATTTAAGCTTTAAAGAATAAAACACAATCTCTTACTACACATTTGTGTACTGTACTGCACACTTACACTGCTCCAAATGCCTACCCACCCAATCTCTCCAACCATCTTGAAAAAGATTCATCAACTGTTGCACCATTCACTAAATCCCTGTAAGTTATATGCACACTGACAAACCTGCCACAATCACAAAGGCACATAAAAAACGTTTTTCAAATAAAAAATAAAAAATCCCTTTCCCCTCCGAGAAGAGAATATCATCAAGATGACATGAAACTGTTGTATTGTTCATTTCCATCTACCAACAACCGTTGAAACAGACAAACAAACAATAAAGACAAAATACCCGCCTTAATGTTAATGTTACAAAAAAAAGCCGTTTTTATTGTGTGTTGTTTTGAAAATTTTTGAAAAAATTAATGCACATCCCGTCTACTATTGTGTGTAAGTTGTATTGCAATTCTTGTCGTACACAACAAACAACATACTGTAGTATGGAGCCGAAATATATAAAGAAATGAAGCTCAGACCTCCTTCTTGTCGGTTTGTTTAGTATCGATATGAACATAAGCACCGATAAGTGCAAGGTGTACACACATATTGTACTGTACGGTACAATAATCTGAGTTGGCAAAATCTACCAATATATGTCGGACTGCGACAAAAGCATAAAAACTGACTGTAATATTGGCAGTTATTTCTTTTGTGTGCACGTAATGTATTAAGCTTTTTAAAAACTTTGGAGAATGAACGAACGAATGAACGAATGAAAGAAAGAGGGTCCGTGAACTGGGTCTGGGGAGGTGACAAACAAAGGGCGGCTAATATGAGGGTGATAAAATATTACGTAGGTTACACAACAAGCCCTAGCAGTAGCATTTGTTTATTTTATTCTTTTTTTATGAAAGTCGGGACATGGGAAACAAAGGACGCGTGTACATGCAAAGATGGTATGGTGGGGTTGTTTCCTTTGTTGCTATCCTCGATTTCAGTATCCAAAACCGATTTTTGTAAGAAATCCAACGTCCTACTACTACCACGGGAATTAAGGAAATTTGGAGCTCTCGAGGGAGGACTCGGTGTGTGAGCTGTGTGAAAGATGCACAACGCGCTTGAGTGGTCAAGAGATGAGATGGCCGTCCATAAAGTGACAGATGCGATTATTATTCAATTTTAGCTTTTTGGTGTTTTGTGGGTTGTCTACTTTTGTTTGTAGATAGATTTATATCAAAAGACCCACTAACAAAAACTCTGTTCTATTTGGGAAAGTTGGTCTGGGGAGAAAGGGTTGGGAATGTTGAATGGAATGAAGAGTTTTTTGGTGGTTTTGGTATGTGTGTGTAAGTCCACTCATCGAACTGATACAATACAATATATATAATGGTGTTTACACCCATGGATATAACATGTACTGCACACACCAATTGTACTAGATGGTTGATAATCTATGAATACTGGCTGGAAGGTTCAGGTTCAGTTTCAGTTAAATGAAATAAACGAAAGGAACTAACTGGATTGGTAGATCCAAATCATATGAATTGAGTCGTGCCGAATACAATGCGCTGCTACTAGGGGTGTCTGTCCTTTTTTTCTCTGATCCATCCCCATCTGATCTTCAGCCTGCCTGTTTTGAGTATGGCGCTGGTGTGTGTACTGCTAGTTACACATGTAGGCGAGAAAAGGATTTTCGTCTAGTTTTCATGTGAATGTATGGGTATCGATGGAGTTCAGTTCATCTAGTCGCAATCTATTCGTTATCTCTGTATATTGTTCTTCACAACCATTGTCAATGTCTATTCCAGCTGCGTGTAAATCGAACTGGACTGAGTATACAAAAAATGGCAGTTATGGGTGAGAGGAAAGCAGAAAATAAAGATTCAATGTGGATTGTATCAATTTACTCCAAAAGTGCAGTACGCTACGGAACCAGTACTACTACGCATGCCATTCTTATATTACGCATAAAAAGCCAACAACCCATTAATATACAAACTTTATCTCTAAGCACATATAATTTAATATGCTGTGAAATAATAAAATTATCCAAAAAAAAAAAAAGCAAAAAAAATTCCAAAAAAAAGCCCCTTAATTTTTATTTTTTTCCTAGTTTCTCTCTCTCTCTTTTTTTTCTCTTCTTTTTTTACTAATTTACTATCATCGTCACCACTATATCATCTCCATCATCATCGTCGCCGTCATTCACACAGTGTTCACGCTCTTTGTTTCTCCTGTTGATACCGCTCCTCTTTCTTTTATAGTTCACGATATATAAATACAATAATACATTGCAATACTGTACAGTATATCGTCACTCCACGAAACTACACAACTTAGTACTACACAAAACATCATTACGTTACAATAACTAGTCGACTTATCATATCGAAGCACAATCCAATCCAATCCAATCCAATCCAGCTCAACCAACCAACCAACTCATCATTGTTTAGTACCACATCTCCTATCTGTCAATCGACACTCCTCCGGCTAACATATTTATGAAATTCACACAAACACACAAATAAAATGGCAACCCCTTCCCAACTACGCAAAAAACCTTCCGTTAAGGATCAAACTAAACGTCACTCAATCTTCCCCTGGTCAAACAACAAACGCTCCTCTTCCCTATCCTCATCATCGGGGTTCACAAACAACTACTACTCGGAACGACTCCCTGTAATCTCTGACCCCGTCCTCGAATTCAGTACCGCGGATTTCTTCACCTCCTCAACCATCAACACAACCCCTCCACCTTCATCCCCTGTTACAACAACCATCAACTACCACCGCCAAAGTGTCGCCGACAGAAGATCAAGCCCTGGCCACAGCCGCGGACACAGTCGTGGCCAAAGCCGTAGCATAAACAGTATACCAGGGAGTCCCCTCGATAGCACCACCACCTCTGCCACAAAAGATTCACAGATAATCGCTGAACTAAAACGGAAACTGAGGGAAAGCGAACAGAAAAACGTGACAATGATGATAGAGTACCAGAAAAAACTAGATAAATCCAGGAAAAGGGTCATGGAACTAGAGGGCCTACTAATGGAAGAACAAAAGGTGAATAGGCAACTAACGCTGACGAATAATTCACAAAACGCTGTAAAGTCAAACGTTATCGTGACAGCGCCTGTAAAAGAGCCACCAGGAGCTCCTCTGCCATTACTGCCAAATGGCGTTCTACAAACTCAAACTCAAGCACCCTTGTCACCAGTGCAAGCGCAGGCGCAAGCATCATCACTATCATCTGCATCACCCTCGGAACTACAAGCGAAAATTGCAGTTTTGGAATCGCAGAAGGATCAACTCAGACAGGCACTTCACACCCTGCGTCGTACAAAGGATTTGGAACTCAAATACCATAAAGATCAAATTGTTAGGATGAAAAAGCAGTCGGTATTGGAACATAACTTGTCGGGGTTTAGGCTGCCGCTGAGTGTGACGCTGACAGGAGATGACTCGGCTTCATCGTCGTCTGCAGCATCTTCGCCAAACTCGTCAGTCACATTAGTCAACCCCGTGGCCAAAGCTTACGTTGCAACATTGAAAAAGGAAGCGTCTGTAGGAGGGGGCAATGGAAATGAGTCGGGGACAATGAGTAGTAGCAGGTCGTCGTCTACTTGTTCAACGTGGTCAAATGCAACGGCAGTAGGAGTAGCGAACAAGAGAACAGGTATAACGCCATTTTTACCAATGAGTGGATGAGATGAAAGCAAACTAAACCAAAGCAATACAAGACAGGACGAAATAAGACCGACAAAAGAAGACGAAAAAAATGGTTTTTTTCTTCTTTTGATATTGAAGGTTTGAATTCTTTTTTATCATCATTATTATTATTCTATCATTATCATATTTTATTTATTATCATTTTTTTTTTTTATTATTATTATTTTTTTATTCAGGAACATTTTTCTATTTCATATTCAACAAATCAGCATGTTATTGCTTTTGCTTTTGCTTTTCGTTTTTATTTCTATTCTCTCAAGTTTTCTTTCTGGTTGCTGCAACAGCGTGTGTGCGTGTCTGGACACAGTTTGACACCGCATGAGGTCTGGCAGGAATGGAGGGAGATAATGATTATGATGATGATGGTTTTTTATTTTTTTATTTTTCATTTTTTTTATTCTTGTTTGAACATATATGTAGTTGTATATTGGTATAATGTAGTTTTTAATATAGTGTATAGTGAGTACCTTTTATTTGGATGAAGGTCGATGGTGCGCGCCGTTGAAGTGTGGGGAGGCCATCTAACTGAGAGAAGATGTGGAAATTTTATGGTAGAAAGAAAAGAATTGGCTATTTTTAGTGTTAGCTGTAATAAAAATACAAATATTGAGTGTAACGCACTATTGCATTTCTAATTGACAACGGCAATGACAGGCCTTTACCAAGAAAAAAACTAAAGGTCAAGGACCGGACCCGAATCACCAGGAAAGATGGCCTGTACGAACAACGGCGCTGTTTGAAAATCGGACTGTGTTTGTTTAGTTGTAGACGTATAAATTTGCAGGGTACGGTTTCCAGATATTTATTGTTTTTATTTTTTTAGAGTGTTGGAATAGGGGTTGTTACTACGGTATGGACACTGTGAGCTTTAACTTTATACTTGGAGTGGGATACATATTTTTGTGTTTGGAATATTTCTGTGTTCTCTGTTTAGATTGTCTCGATAGAAGTTGGCACTAAGTTACAACGATATTTCGGTGTTTTGATATCTCTATACTTTGAAATTTCAGTTCTTGTTCCTATAACAATAACAATACGTTTGCTGATTTTGTCGTTCATTGATTGTTTTTCATTGATTGTTTTGTTTTTCTTGAAAGTTGAGAAAGTAACGAGATCCATTCATTGTCCCATTACAAGCATCCCAATTAACGAAACCAGTTCGATTCACTTCTAACTAATCAAACCAACTCACCTCTACTCAACCACAAACCATGCCCTCCGACCTAATCCCCACTATCCACACCCTCCTCCAATCCCCCACCACCTTACCCGCAGGTCTTACCCTTCTCACCACCCACCTTCGCACCCTCCTCCCTTCCACCCTTCCCCTTCCCTCCTCCCCATCCCTCCACCACTTCCTCCAAACCCAAGACCACCTCACCACCAACCTCGTTCTTCCGCTCCTCACCCACCAGCCCACCGTCCCTCTCCTCACCGCACTAACCCTTCTCCTCCTCCTCCACCCCCCTTCCCGCACCATCCTCCCGTCCCTCTACTTCACCACGCTCCTCACAACCTTGCCCTCCGCCGACCCCGCGCTGCAGATCCAAATTGTCAAAACCCTCGTCGCCGCCCTCGTCGCCACCCCGCGCAACTTCAGAATGTTCGAGCGCGCGCGCGGTCTTGACGTCGTCACAAGGGTGTTCAAAAGTAGAGACACTAGAAAGGACGTCAAGGTCCAGATCATCGAGTTTTGGCTGTTTTACTTGGTCCCGGAGGCCCCCGAGGATATGCTGTCGGTCGGAGAGGCGTCGTCGCTGGCGACAGCTGATGCATCGACGGATGCGCAGAGGGCGATTGCTGAAGGCCAGTTTGTGCATCATAAAGATGGTGTCCCGCGATTGGGGACAAGACAGAAAACGGAAATGCTTAAGAAGTATTTGGGTAATGCGGAAGGGCTGGCGAGAGAGTTGGAGGTGTCGAAACCGTTTGGAGAAATGAACCATGTGTGGTAGGTGGGTGTACTGTACTAGTGTAGGTGTGCCGTGACGATGGGGGAAGACTGAGTCTTGATTTTGGATACAACACACATTGCATCGACGAATTGTTGTCTAATTACTTGTTCATTGGGGTTTAATTTCAACACCAGCATCATTATCAACATCAATCATTTAGAATTTATAAGTACAACAGATATATCTCATATATGAACATTGTAAATATTTATATTTATACAAGAAAACAAGAAAAAAGTCTCATAACAATCACACAATTCCTCTACTACATTCATTCCTATAAATCTCTCTAATTGAACTTCACCTTCCACAACTTCACACAAGCATCAGTACCAGCGCTCGCAACAGTTTCCTCATCAACCCACCCAACAGCGTTAACACCCTCTTTATGCGCGCCCATCAATTTCATATTTCTTGTCGGTTTCTCCACCGAGTAAACAATCACGTTCGTATCCAAAGCCCCGGACACCACGTACTTGCCGCCTTTATGCCAGGCAATTGAGTTCACTCGGCTCGTGTGGAATGCCCATCTTGATGTTTGGACTGTTCCCTGCTCGACATCGTACAAAACAATCTTACCAGTCACGTCACCGACTGCAAGGTGTGCGCCTGATGGGGAGAACGAAACACACGAAATGGCTGCTCGCATTGGAGGCAACTTTGTTGAGGCTGGCGATAAATCAGCAGTGTTGAAAAGAGCAATTTCATAAGTTGCAGATCCAACTGCAATTAGCGAGCCATCAGAAGTGATGGACACAGCGGTCGCGCTGAATGGCAACTTGGCCTTCTTTGCTGGCGCACCAGGTTTGGCAAAATGAACAAGCTCAGATTCAGTTACCACTGCAACGTTTCCGGATTCCCAAGAAACAGATAGGGATTTGGGTTGCGATCCAAGCGACTCTATTGAGCTTTCGTATTTGGTACCTTTAATTTGTTTAAGAGTGTCGTCCCATGCCGTGGACCAGACTTGTCCATGAGAGTCCGTTCCCAAACCCGCAATTAGTGTCGAATGTCCGTCACCTGTTACTTCAGTAGCAGCGTCGTCAGCCCAGTAAATAACACGGCCATCGTAAGATCCACTGTACAATCCTTTGTCTGCTACAGCTAAAGCTGTAATATTCTTTTGGTGACCGCAAACAATTCTCTCAGGGGTTGGCGAAGCCTCAGTGAGGTAATTTAGGTTACCTGAAAGTGACAAGGAGATGATGTATTTTCCTGCAAAAACAACGCCTACTTGTTGGTTGGCAACTGACTTTTCGAAATCCCATGAGGTAACCAGTTCACTGCTTGAAACGTTCCACAGTTTGACAGTTCCGTCAGCAGAAGAAGTAGCAAATTGAGTTGAATCGGGTGACCAAGCGACTGCAAAAATGGTACCTTTGTGGGCCCCTTCACCAACAAGAGACTTGAATTCACCAGTTTTACCATCGTAGAGTGCAATTTTCGAGTCGCTGCCTACAGTGACAAGATGCTCACCATTGGGTGAAAACTTGACACAATTGACAAAATTGGTGTGAACGTCTTTGGATGCAAAGTTGAATGCAAAGGGAGGTCCGTTCAGAAAAACCATACTCGAGTCATCAGAAACAGTGGCAGCTCTGTAAGGACGGACCGCTCTGATGTCACAAGAATTCACAACGGCTGTGTGGCCAATGACCTCGCCAACTTTATTACCCGAATCCGCAGTAAAACAGTGCCCGTATTTTTCTTTACCATCTCCAACTGCGATGATTCTCTGACTATCAGCATCCCAAGCTAAATCGTTGATTCTTCCATTAAGAACAAAGTACTCGCCCTTGGTAATCATGTCTTCGCCCACAGCATCCCAGACTCTGACAGTTCCGTTGGCATCTGCTGAAGCAACGTAGTACCCGGATGGTGAAAACTTGGCAACAGTGGTGGCTGCGGTGTGGTTGTTGTATTGCCTGCTTTCGGAAGGGTTGGAAACTGACCTCATGTAAATGGACTTGTTGGCAGCGTAAACTAAGCGGTCGGACTTCTTGTCATAACTCAGATGGACGGTTTGACCTCGGGAAGTGGTGGGCAATGGTGCCCAAGTAGCAACTACAGGCCAATTGAGTTAGAAGAGGGCAGATGACGAGGTATCGTAGATGACAGCATCATTGAAACTTACGTGCGGAAATTGACATGATGATGAATGTTGGATGATATGATTAGGTAGACGTGTAAACCTCAAGGGGTTTTTAGAGCTTCCAGAAATATGTCAAGTACCTGAAATTGTCAGGTGACAGTAGGCTTTTGTTCGTAAGTTACAATTACCAAAAGTCAAGGCCAATAGCACATGATCTTGATAAATAATTCAGACTTTCGTATTAGTGATTGATGTAATTCCGATCCAGGTTAGGGCGCGGATTCAAGAGCTATCCTAAGCTTGAGACTGTTTCTGTTCGCACTATTATCAATCCGATTTCAACTTTCGTCGTGGTTGATTTATTCAGGTTTTGCTTTCATAGATTCCATACGCTGTCAACAGAAGGCGAGATATGGGGGATTCACTTGAGAATGAACTAGGACAATTTCGTGCTAATTGGAAACATGAAATTGAAGAAAAAAGAAGGCAGGCAACTACAGCCTCTTCTTCTTCGTCAACGTCTAGACCAGCATCTTCTTCTGTGCCACCATCGATCCCTCAAAAAGAACCCCGGATTTCTAGCGCAAGTGAGAGCAATGTACCAGTCGGCTCGGACACATCATCTTCGAGCATTTCTACGCCA
The DNA here is from genome assembly GCA_030563945.1 of Geotrichum australiense. Lineage (NCBI taxonomy): Eukaryota > Fungi > Ascomycota > Dipodascomycetes > Dipodascales > Dipodascaceae > Geotrichum > Geotrichum australiense. The sequence goes on along the minus strand of JAJMKR010000052.1, from coordinate 7,016 downwards.
ACGAGAGACACTGACATTGTAAATCCACATATACAAGAGTATGTTTCGGTCTCGATCGACAACGGTGACGACGATTTTCAGACGTTGGACAAAGATATGAAAGCGTTAAAAATTTACGAGAAAGCCGTTGAAAGAGAAGATATTGGACAGTTAATGGATGCTGTTGACTTGTACAGAAAGGCGTTCTATCTTAACCCAAAGATCGACAAGTTGTACTTCAAACAACAAAAGGAGCTTGAGCAAGAAAGCCAACGTTCAGAACCACATGATGAGCAGCAGGATCCGGCGAGCGTGGATAGATCCGAGTCACCCAACGAAGAAGAAGATCAATGTCGACTTCTCGAACTACCCACTGAACTACTGGAGTTTATAGCTTCGCTTTTAATCTTCCCTAAACCAGATGCACTCAGTCTACTATCGTTTATTCAGACATGCAAGCGTATCAACGAGACTGTATTGCGGCCCGCATCTTCGATTTGGCTCAACTTATGCAGAGTTGGCCTGATAAATCAGTACTGTACGGAAGACGTATACCAACAGTTCATTGACACAAAGACAGCTTGGGAAGTTGAGAAACCGAGCCATGCGCAAACCGAAGAGCGCAGAAAAGCGGCGGCGCATCAGGAGCATTGGGATTTGGCATTACAAGACACGCTTGGAGAGAAGACCTTAATGTTCGAAACACAATTGCATGATGAGCCACGAATCCCGACGATTACCCAGTTGGTACAAAACCCGAAGTTTTCGGGGAATTATAAGAGACTGTTCTTTGGTTTTAATCGGATCAGGTTTGATGGTATATATCTGAGCACTTGCAGTTATTTGCGAGAAGGGCTTAATACTCAGGCAAAATCACGCCCGGTACTGATCGTGACATATTATAGATATTTGAGATTTTTCCCCAACGGAACGTGTATTTCATTATTGACGACAGATGAACCACGGACAGTTTTTCCAAACTTCATTAAGCTTCCCCCTGTACAGATACGCCGCAGTGGTCGTCGAGCGCGCGTGGCTGCCACCGAAGAAGATCAAGTTCACAGAGACACTAAAGTTGGGCGGTGGATGATTTCTTCTGTATCTGGGCATGTCACGATTCGAATTGGAGATCTAGATAAAATGGACGACGAATATTTGTTTTACATGACTCTTGAGATCAGAACGAAAGGGTTCAAAATGAACAAACTTAGATGGGACAGGTTTTGGAACGTGAAAAAGTTTGAGAGTGATGATGGTATCGGTATTCAGAACGAGTTTGGAAACCTGAATGTGTCGATATTTGACTTGAAGAATGAAAAGTCATATTATTTCAAAAAGGACAAATCATTTACATAGGATAGAGTATTATAACATTTCATCTATGCTTTTTTGCAACTTCTTGAAGATCTATCTAAAGAATTTTTCACAAGCTTCCAAACCTTGCAGTAGTTTTGAGTACTAGTAAATATCAAGCACTAAGTGCAAACAAACATGTTCTAAAATTGAATTTCTTCATCACAGGGTTAGGTTGGTTTAATGCTTTAGTATGGATTCAGAGATCTGGAATAACAGAAATCCACCACCATCTTTTTCTCAGAATCATCAACACCAATTCTTTAAACGCATTTCAATTGCATATCTAACGCAGTTGTATCGTTCAATTCACTCATATCATCAAAGTTCAATATCTATAAATAATGTCAAACCCTTCAGAAATCAACGGTAAGCCTAATTCCCAATGGTCATAATATGATGGTAAAGGAGAGCAAAAACAACGAGCTTGGACTAACTTCATGGTATAGGTGGCTGCTGTGTTGCCATGACTGGTAAAGATTGTGTTGCAATCGCTTGTGATTTGAGGCTGGGTATGCAATCACTCGGAGTTTCGAATGATTTTGAAAAGATTTTCTCTTACGGATCATCCGTGTTCTTAGGGCTTACTGGGCTTGCCACCGATATTATCACACTCAACCAAGTATTCCGCCAGAAATGCAACCTTTACAAGATGCGAGAAGGCCGCGATATCTCACCCAAAACTTTTGCCAACCTAGTTTCTTCGACATTATATGAAAAGCGATTTGGACCTTACTTCACGGGCCCGATAGTCGCAGGCATTGATCAAAAGACAGGCAAGCCATTTATTTCGGGATTCGATTTGATCGGATGTCTGGACCTCGCCAAAGATTTTGTGGTTAGTGGTACAGGAAGTGATCAGCTATTTGGTATGTGTGAAGGTCTGTACGAGGAGAACTTAGAGCCCGAAGATTTGTTTGAGACTATCTCTCAAGCTTTGTTGAATGCTGTTGACAGAGATGCGTTAAGTGGTTGGGGTGCTGTGGTTTATATTATTACTAAAGATTCAGTTACCAAGAGGTTGCTAAAAACTAGACAAGATTAATTTAAAAACTCTGTAATTGAATTAATATATACGTTATGTGTTACTATGATGGATATTTGATGGTGTTGTAGGGGTTGCTTATTTCTGGGGTGTAGTGCGCACAAAGTGTGTAGGACAAGCGTATCCACTGGGGTTAAGATCCAGATATAGCTGATGGTACTTTTCCGCATCGTAGAAATCTTTAATCTCTTCAATCTTCGTAACGATCTTATCCTTATAGAATTCTTTTTGGAATCTATCTCTCACTTGTTCAGCGATAGCCTTCTGTTCATCGTTATGGTAGAAAATAGCGCTTCTGTACTGTTTTCCTACGTCAGGGCCTTGTCTGTCAACGGTAGTTGGATCATGGATTCTGAAGAAGAAGTCGACAAGCGTCTCGGTGCTCAATTTTTCAGGTTCATACGACAATTGGCACACCTCAGCAAAGTTTGTTGAATGTCTGCAAATTTGTTCGTACGTAGGATTGGTGTGTCCTGTATCGCCAGAATACCCAACTTTTGCGTCAATCAGACCGTCAGCAGGAGTGAACTTGTGACGAAAGATGTGTTCAACACCCCAGAAGCAGCCTGCGGCAAAGGTAATAACTTGGCTTGTGGGAGTGGTCTTGATAGTAGGACTAATAAACGATGGCATTATGAGTGAGTAGAAGAGTGCTAAACAAAACTGAAACTACAATATGAAAAGGAAAATTTGCAGAGACCTTTATATAAATCTGAAGAAGAACAAAAAATTGATTGTCGAAGCCGTTTTGATTTTCCTGTTTGTGCTCGAGTACATGGACAAACGTCATTATTGCTTAGAAATAACCATAGAAACCTGTCCAAGCGGGGCCACACTGTGCTAAGCCCACTCAAGCCGTAGGGTTGGGTCAGGTGAAATTAGGTAATACACTGTGTGGCTGAGATGTATCTGATTGCCACTGAATGTTTTACTGTGTGTTCGCTCAGAGTAAGTGGGAGCCCTGCTAGTAAAAGTGCTCAGGATCGGGATGAACGTTCATAGACGTTGCGAAATCTTTGCATTATTTGCTCTCTTCAGTCGCCACTGAAAAGTGCCGTTGATGACGAAGCCAACGTTAGCAGGAGTGAGCTCCACTGATCGCTCTGAGGCCCGTTCCTTTTTAAAAATAGCGAACTACTAGCTACTAGTAAGTAAACAAACTCCTATGTAAATTTACTGATCAGACAAATGATCATAAAGGAATCAAGAACTTTTAAACCAAGAAGCTGGTTATAGATCGTTGAAGTTAGGTTGCACTCTGTATGTGGCTGATCGCAAACTTTTTTGGAGCTTTTGGAATAGCTTTTGGATATAAAATGGAGTTCTAGACCAGGGTCACCAATTTCATATTATTAAACTTGGATCTTGATATTAAGTGTGGCACTAAATTTTACCGTGTTAGTATGTAGCGTTATATCTCATTTCTGAACGGTGTGTAGAGGCCATAATTATCCAGCAAAAGTGCGCCCTATTGTTTACATATATAGGTTTACTTATTTCATGCGTGCAGAGGTTCTATCTAACGATTAACTGATTTGAGCTAGCCACAAACTTGAAGAACGGATGTTACTCGCCAGGTAATACCGTGCTTTAGAAGATTAGTACAATACTCAACTTACCAGAAGTTTGAAAGTTACCGGTATTTATTCTTAAAACGTAAAACCTATGAGCTAGGATTAAAGATTCTCTGAGGTTTCAGGATGATCTGCGTGATTTCATTGTTTTGATTGGACAATTGAAGCAACATCAAGCCTTGCCAATCAAGCAACTTTAAAGCTTAGTAGACTTGAGTAACCTTATATTCTGCGACAATACAGTGGTCTCCGTCTAACGTTTCCATGGAGTACCTACATTCCACTCACTAGTCATCAGCTCCGTCTAGGCTGTCATCAAAATCATTCAAGCATTATCTCGAACCTTTACAGACAAAACGTTTTGGTGCTGTTATTATGGTCACTAAACAGCGAAATTCGTCACGCATAGTAAATCGTAAAATTTCATGCAATATCACGTGAAACGACGTACCAGCTTGGTACCATGTTTACTACGGTCGAAAGGGGATTATGATGGATGGATGAGATGGTCTTTTCACCTTTTTTTCCACGACCTTCGTGCAATCATTTTTTTTTTAATTTTTCTATCTGATTCGACCCTTTTTTTCCTCTTTCTCTTACTTTCCTTTCCTTTCCTTTTCTCTTTCCTCTTCTTGTCAATTCTTATTCTGATAAGTGTTTCACCAGCTACAAATCAACAAAAATGTCTTACTCTGTCCGTAATATCGCCCCTGCTTACACCCTTGAGCACCGTGTCTACATCGAGGATGCTAACGGAAAGGTTATTTCTCCTTTCCACGATATCCCTCTTTACGCCAATGAAGAAAAGACCATCCTTAACATGGTTGTCGAAGTCCCCCGTTGGACTAACGCTAAGATGGAAATCTCCAAGGAAGAAGCCTTGAACCCCATCTTGCAAGACACCAAGAAGGGCAAACTCAGATTCGTCAGAAACTGTTTCCCCCACCACGGTTACATTCACAACTACGGTGCCTTCCCTCAAACCTGGGAAGACCCCAACGCTGTTCACCCTGAAACTAAGGCTAAGGGTGACAACGATCCATTGGATGTCTGTGAAATCGGTGAGACCGTTGGTTACACTGGTCAAGTTAAGCAAGTCAAGGTTCTTGGTGTTATGGCTCTTTTGGATGAAGGTGAAACTGACTGGAAGGTTATTGTCATTGACGTCAATGATCCATTGGCACCTCAATTGAACGACATTGAAGATGTTGAGAAGAAGTTGCCTGGTCTCCTCAGAGCCACCAACGAATGGTTCAGAATCTACAAGATCCCTGACGGAAAGGAGGAAAACCAATTTGCTTTCTCTGGTGAATGCAAGAACAAGAAGTACGCTGAAGAAGTTATTCGTGAATGTAACGAAGCTTGGGAGAAGCTTATCGCTGGTAAGACTGACCCCAACGGAGTCAACTTGACCAACTCTACTTTGGCTACTGCCTCTCATGTTGAAGTTCCCCAAGGTGGTGAATACCCTCCTGCTCCCATTGATAAGTCCATTGATAAGTGGTTCTTCATCTCTGGTACTTCTGCTTAAATATATACATGAGATGATAGATGTCAATCTTGATTGTATGTAAATGATGATATATGATATGAATATTTTATATATTTTGGTTCCGATTGTTTCTTTAGTAGGGGTAGACTGATTGGTTTATCAGAGATCTTGATCTAGGTAATATCTTATAGTGATAAGACCGTTTTAGTATTTGGCGTGAGTCACAGCAGTTTTTCAATAACAAGAATGATCCAATATGGGATTTTTTCAAAGCTCCTAATCATCTACAAACTAGATCAATACCGGTATACGGTCAATTGCAGTATGGTTCCCGTCCGAATCAATCAATTATTTCATGCTAAAACGAACCCAAAACTTTTGATGGCATACCGATCAATCAAACTAATTCACATCTTTCGCGACCTTGAAAAAGAAGCTCCTGTAGCCTGGTATGTCAGCAACCAACAACCATAATAATAACCCCAACGACTTTGACTTGTGACCTCGATCCGTCCCACATTGTACCAGTATTTTTTACTTCCTGCGAAAGAATTCAATACGTTTGTTTACTGTTGATCCAATTACCGTTATCTCGCGGCCTGTCTGTATGGCCCATTTTCATACCTTGCGTCATTAGTAGACGTACAGATACGGAAGTTGTCCGTAGACAAACTTGTATTTTTCCGTTCTGTAACGTACAGTAACTAAGTTCTCGTTAATCTTGTGTATGCGCGCGCAGCCCTACGGCCCAGGGCAGAACATGAAGAAAATAATATTTATATATGTGTTATCGGCTTAGTTGAATCATCGACTCAAATGTAATTGTGCTCAGATTAATGACAGACCGAAATTGAGAGCGTAAAAGAACATAACACCTGTGGAAGCCTATGGTTCAGCATATCTAGTCTAAGCCATGTAATTTAAACGTCCATAGATACTAGAAAAATTGGCAACACGGAGCAGGGTGGAATGAGATGGTAACGAGTTTTGCAAAAAAGAATCGACACCAGCAGGACTCGAACCTGCGCGGGAAAATCCCAAAAGATTTCTAATCTTTCGCCTTAACCGCTCGGCCATAGTGCCTTATATATTTTGTAAAATTTTGCTGTACATAATCAATATGCTCCGTTCTTTTGGAAAACAGAGAGCTAATTGGTTTGTTTGAAGACATCTTCTTAACGAAGTACAATTTAATAGAAATTTTTTGTCATGGAAAGATATCAACAGTACAGTTAGTAATTTTTGAAAAATTTTTCACTGCTATTTACAAGCTTCTCGAGCTGGAAAGATTATTTCTATAATTTTTATTTATTAGTTTAAATTTTTTTATAAGTTATTTGACATAGGACAATATACTGATTATGAATGAATGAACATTCAGCTCAGAACTGGTCATGGTTACCTTGGTCAGCATCTGAACAAGTACAGACACAAACACATCAACCAACAACAACAAGATATCAGATGCGAATGCGGTGAAGCAGAAACTGTATCACACATTTTGTCTGAGTGCAGCAACTATGAGGCTCATCGCGAGTCTTTACGAAAAATTTCTCCAGAACTCGATATTAGT